>RJWK010006994.1:0-19568 GCA_004363435.1 Platanista minor
CCATATTTTCAAAACTTTTGTAAACTTTCACCCTATAAAATAATGCAAAGAGTTATATTAATGCAATATTTGCAGGGCCCTTATAATAATCAGATCTCAAGTAAATAGTTTTAGGTCATGGCACTGAAAGAATCAGCTTGTGTATCCTTAAGCATTTTCAAAAATTTAATAGATCCAGGAAATGCTCATTAATGATTTTTAACACAACTAAAAGAGAGTCAGTTGGGTATTATTTACTTCCTAAAAGGTATACAATCTAAATATGAAGTGTACAAAGCAAAAACAATTTGAAAAAACCTCAGTCTTCAAAATAAGGGGACAGAAAATATTTTCTGTAGAGCCAGAAAGTAAATATTTTAGGTTTTATTCACCATGAGATCTCTGTTATGACTACTCCTCTGACTTTTTAAGTGACAAAAACTATACACAATGCATAAAAGAATGGCTGTGGCTATATTCCAATAAGCTTTTTTACAAAAATAAGCTGCAGCCTGTATTTGGTCATAGTCTATAATTTGCCAGCTTCTATTACCTACCTAATTAACAATTTCAGGAAATACATAAGACAAAAAACGTATTTAAAAAAGCCATGAGGAAAAATTCAGCAAAGTCCAGACTACAGAGAATACCACAGGACAAATATCACATTTTTTTCAAAAAAGTTAATTGCAAGAAAGAAAAAATAAAGATGGAATAGTAACCTACATATTAAAATACAATTATGAGACATATCAACTAATCTAAATGTAGGGACTTTATTTTGATACAAATCCAAATAAGGAAATTGTAAAAAACCATAAGATGAACAGGAAAAAATTGTTAATTTCTTTCTATTTTTTCATTTAAAAAAATTTATTGGGATATAATTAATTTACTATATTATGTTAGTTTCAGGTGTACAGCAAAGTGAATGTTATACAAATACATATATCCACTCTTTTTTAGATTCTTTTCCCATATAGATCATTAGGGAGTATTGAGTTCCCTGAGCTATACAGTAGGTCCTTATTAGTTATCTATTTTATGTATAGTAGTGTGTATTTGTCAATCCCAGTCTTCCAATTTATCCATCCCCCTTTGCACCCCAGTAACCATAATTGTATTTTCTACATCTGTAGAGCTATTTCATTGCTGTAGAAAGTTCATTTGTAACCATTTTTTAGATTCCACATATAAGAAATATCATTTGATATGTGTCTTTCCCTGTCTGACATACTTCACTCAGTATGACTCAGTGTGAAAATCTCTAGGTCTATCCATGTTGCTGCAAATGGCATTATTTTGTTCCTTTTTATGATTGAGCAATCGTCCATTGTATTTTTGTACCACATCTTCTTTATTCATTCCTCTGTTGATGGACATTTAGGTAGCTTCCATGTCCTCACTTTTGTGAATAGTGCTGCAATGAACATTGGGGTTCATGTATATTTTCGAATTATGGTTTTCTCCAGATATTCGCCCAGGAATGCGATTGCTGGATCATAGGGTAGCTCTATATTCAGTTTTTTAAGGAACATCCATACTGTTTTCCATAGTGGCTCTATCAGTTCGATTTCCCACCAACAGTTTAGGAGGGTTCCTTTTTTCCACACCTTCTCCAACATTTATTGTTTGTAGATATTTTGGTGATGGCCATTATGTCTGATGTGAGGTGATACCATATTGTAGTTTTGATTTACATTTCTCTAAATATTAGTGATGTTGAGCATCTTTTCATGTGCTTTTTGGCTATCTCTATGTCTTCTTGGAGAAATCTCTATTTAGACCTTCTGCCCATTTTTTGATTCAGGTGTTTGTTTTTTTCCTATTGAGCTGTATGAGCTATTTATATATTTTGGAGATTAATCCCTTGTCAGTTGCTTTGTTTGCAAATATTTTCTATGATTCTGAGGGTTCTCTTTTTGTTTTGTTTAAGGTTTTCTTTCCTGTGCAAAAGCTTTTAAGTTTAATTAGGTCCCATCTGTTTATTTTTGTTTTTATTTTCATTATTCTAAGAGGTGAATCGAAAAAGATCTTGCTGTGATTTATGTCAGAGAGTGTTCTCCCTGTTTTCCTTGAAGAGTATCTGGCCTTACATTTAGGTCTTTAATCCATTTTGAGTTTATTTTTGTGTATGCTGTTAGGGAGTGTTCTAATTTCATTCTTTTACATGTAGCTGTCCAGTTCTCCCAGCACCACTTATTGAAGAGACTGTCTTTTCTCCATTGTATATTCTTGCCTCCTTTGTCATAGATTAGGTGACCTTAGGTATGTGGGTTTATCTCTGGGCTTCCTATCCTGTTCCATTGAGCTATATTTCTGTTTTTGTGTCAGTACCATATTGTTTTGATGACTGTAGCTTTATAGTATAGTCTGAAGTCAGGGAGCCTGATTCCTCTAGCTTCTTTTTTCATTCTCAGGATTGCTTTGGCTATTTCGAGTCTTTTGTGTTTCCATACGAATTGTAAGTCTTTTTATTCCAATTCTGTGAAAAATGCCATTGGTAGTTTGACAGGGATTGCACTGACTGTTTTGGGTAGTAAAGTCATTTTCACAATATTGATTCTTCCAATCCAAGAACAGGGTTTATCTCTCCAACTGTTTGTGTCATCTTTGATTTCTTTCATCAGTATCTTATAGTTTTCTTAGTACAGGATTTTTCCCTCCTGATGTCAGTTTATTCCTAGGTATTTTATTCTTTTTGTTGCAGTGGTGAATGGAATTGTTTCCTTAATCTTTTTTTCTGATCTTTTGTTGGTAATGTACAGGAAAGCAAGAGATTTCTGTGTATGAATTTTGTATCCTGCAACTTTATTAAATTCATTTATGAGTGCTAGTATTTTTCTGGTAGCATGTTTAGTATTTTCTATGTATAGTATCATTATCATGTCATTAGCCAACACTGACAGTTTTACATCTTCTTTTCCATTCTGGATTCTTTTTATTTCTTTTTCTTCTCTGATAGCCATGGATAGGACTTCCAAAGCTATGTGAATAAAAGTGGCAAGAGTGGACATCCATGTCTTGCTCCTCATCTTAGAGGAAATGTTTTCAGCTTTTCACCATTAAGTATGATGTAAGATGTAGGTCTGTCATACATGACCTTTATTATGTTGAGGTAGGTTCCCTCTAAGCCCACTTTTTGGAGAGTTTTTATGATAAATGGATGCTGAAATTTGTCAACAGCTTTTCCAGCATCTATAATTATATCGTTTTTATTCTTCAGTTTGTTAATATGATGTGTCATATTGATTGATTTGCATATATTGAAGGATCCTTGCATCCCTGGGATAAATCTTACTTGATCATGGTGTATGATCCTTTCAATGTATTGTTGGATTCTGTTTACTGGTATTTTGTTGAGGAGTTTTGCATCTATATTCATCAATGTTATTGGTCTGTAATTTTCTTTTTTTGTAGTATCTTTGGTTTTGGTATCAGGGTGATGGTGGCCTTGTAGAATGTGTTTGGGAGTGTTCCTTCCTCTGCAATTTTTTGGAAGAGTTTGAGAAGGATAGGTTTTAGCTCTTCTCTAAATGTTTAATAGAATTCACCTGTGAAGCCACCTAGTCCTGGACTTTTGTTTGTTGCAAGATTTTTAATCACAGTTTCAATTTCATTACTTGTGATTGGTCTGTTCATATTTTCGATTTCTTCCTGGTTCAGTCTTGGAAGGTTATACCTTTCTAAGAATTTGTCCATTTCTTCCAGGTTGTCTGTTTTATTGGCATAGAGTTGCTTGTAGTAGTCTCTTAGGATGCTTTGTATTTCTGTGGTTTTCAATTCTAATTTTATTGATTTGAGTTCTCCCCCTCTTTTCCTTGGTGAGTCTGGCTAAATGTTTATCAATATTGTTTGTGTTCTCAAAGAACTAGGTTTTAGTTTTATTGATCTTTGTTATTGTTTTCTTTGTTTCTGTTTCATGTATTTCTGCTCTGCTCTTTATGACTTTACACGGGCCTCTCTCTGTTGTGACCTCTCCAGTTGTGGAGCACAGGCTCCAGATGAGCAGGCCCAGTGGCCAAGGCACACGGGCCCAGCCACTCCATGACACGTGGAATCTTCCCAGACCGGGGCACGAACCCATGTCCCCTGCATCAGCAGGACTCTCAACCACTTCACCACCAGGGAAGCCCTAACTTTGGGTTTTGTTTGTTCTTATTTCTCTAGTTCCTTTAGGTGTAAGTTAAGATTGTTAATTGAGATTTTTCTTCCTTCTTGAGGTAGGATTGTATTGCTATAAACTTCCCTCTTAGAACTGCTATTGCTGCATCTCATAGATTTTGGGTTGTTGTGTTTTCACTGTCATTTGTCTCTAGGTATTTTTTTTTTATTTCCTCTTTGAGATTTTTCAGTGATCTCTTGATTATTTAGTAACGTACTGTTTAGCCTCCATGTTTTTGTGTTTTCTACATTTTTTTCCCTGTAATTTAATTCTAATCTCATAGCACTGTGGTCAGAATAGATGCTTGATATGATTTCAATTTTCTTAAATTTACTGAGGCTTGATTTGTGACCCAAGATGTGATCTATCCTGAAGAACGTTCTGTGTGCCCTTGAGTAGAAAGTGTAATCTGCTGTTTTCAGATGGAATGTCTTACAAATATCAATTAAATCTTTTTGGTCCTTTGTGTCCTGTAAAACTTGTTTCTCCCTATTAATTATCTGTCTGGATGTCTATTGGTGTAAGTAAGGTGTTAAAGTCCCCTACTATTACTGTGTTACTGTCGATTTCTTCTTTTATAGATGTTAACATTTGCCTTATATATTGAAGTGCTCCTATGTTGGGTGCATAAATATTTATAATTGTTATAACTTCTTCTTGGATTGTTCCCTTTAACATTATGTAGTGTTCTTCCTTATCTCTTGTAACAGTCTTTATTTTAATGTCTATTTTATCTGATATGAGTATTGCTACTCCAGCTTTCATTTGATTTCCATTTGCATGGAATATCTTTTTCTATCCCCTCACTTTCAGTCTGTATGTGTCCCTAGGTGTGAAGTGGGTCTCTTGCAGACAGCATATATGTGGGTTTTGTTTTTGTATCCATTCAGTGAGCCAGTGTCCTTTGGGTGGAGCATTTAATCCATTCATATTTAGGGTAATTATCGATATGTATGTTCCTATTACCATTTTCTTAATTGTTTTTGGTTTGCTTTTGAAGGTCCTTTTCTTCTCTTGTGTTTTCAGCTTAGAGGAATTCTTTTAGCATTTGTTATAGAGCTGGTTTCGTGGTGCTGACTTCTCTCAGCTTTTGCTTGTCTGTAAGCTTTTTATTTCTCCATTGAATCTGAATGAGAGCCTTGCTGTGTATAGTATTCTTGGTTGTAAGTTTTTCCCTTTCATTACTTTAAAGATATCATGTTACTCCCTTCTATCCTGCAGAATTTCTGCTAAAAAATCAGCTGATAACCTTATGGGGATTCCCTTGTACGTTATTTGTTGCTTTTCCTTGTGGCTTTTAATATTTTTTGTTTGCATTTAATTTTTGTTAGTTTGATTATATGTTTTTCAGCATGTTTCTCCTTGGGTTTATCCTCTATGGGACTCTCTGCACTGCCTGGATTTCAGTGACTATTTCTTTTCCCATGTTAGAGAAATTTTTGACTATAATTTCTTCAAATATTTTTTCAGACTCTTTCTCTTTCTCTTCTTCTTCTGGAACCCCTATAATTTGAATATTGTTGCATTTAATGTTGTCCCAGATGTCTCTGAGACTGTCCTCCTTTCTTTTCATTCTTTTTTTCTTTATTTTGTTCCATGGCAGTGATTTCCACCATTCCTATTTCAGCTCACTAATCTGTTATTCTGCTATTGATTCTTTCTACTGTATTTTTCATTTCATTTATTGTATTGTTCATAAGTGTTTATTTGTTCTTCTAGGTCCCTGTTAAACATTTTTTATATCTTTTTGATCTGTGCCTCCATTCGGTTTCCAAGATCTTGGGTCATCTTTACTATCTTTACTTGAATTCTTTTTCAGGTAGATTGCCTATCTCCTCTTCATTTATTTGATCTTTTAGGTTTTAACCTTGCTCCTTTGTCTGCAACATATTTCTCTATTGTCTCATTTTGTCTAACTTACTGTTTTTGTAGTCTCCTTTCCACAGGCTGCAGTGTCGTAGTTCCTCTTGCTTGTGCTGTTTGCCCCCTGTTGGGTGAAGTTTGTTCAAGAGCTTGTGTAGGCTTCCTGGTGGTAAAGACTAGCACCTGTGCTCTGGTGGGTGGAGCTGGTTCTTGTGTCTCTTGTTTGCTGGGTCATGTCAAGAGGTGTGTTTTGGTGTGTCTGTGAACTTAGTACAATTTTAGGCAGCCTGTCTGCTGATGGGTAGTTTTGTGTTCCTCTCTTGCTGGTTGTCTGGCCTGAGATGTCCAGCAGCACTGGAGCTTGCAGGCTGTTGGGAGTGAGCTGGGTCTTGGTGCTGAGATGGGGACCCTGGGGAGAGCTCACGCTGATCATTATTCCCTGGGGCAAGAAATTCTCTGATGGTCCAGCAGCCAGGACATGTCACTCCAAGGCTTGACTCCTGGCCATGGAACCATGACCCCACAAGCCACATGGTGTGGCCAAATAAGGTAGGGGGGTAGGAAGAAAGCAAACAGACAGACAGAAAAACCAAGACATACAATAAAGACATAAACAAACCAAAAACTTTAAAAACACAAAGAAACCAGAAAGAAGAAAACAATTAAAGAAACAAAACAAAACAAAAAAACAAAAACAAACAATAAAAAGGAAACTAACAAAAACAAAAAGCAAAATCAAAACAACAAAAAACAAAAAAAATAAAAAATAAAATGACACAAACAAAATGACAGCAAAACAAAACAAAAACCCACAAAAAACAAAAGACAACAACAAAAAAACACAAAAATAATATTAAAAGAGACAAAAATATATATTTAAAAATTTTTTTAAATAGTAAAAAAAAATTAAAATTAAAAATATAGTTAAAACAACAAAACAAAACAACAACAAAATTCCCTAGAACCTCTACCATCAGTGTCCTTGCTCCCACATTGAACCTCCACATACCCTAACCTCCCCAGGAGGCCCACCAAGACCTCTAGGTAGGTCTCTGGACCTGCTGTTAGCAGTGTGGGGGCATCTCAGATTCTGACCTGGCCCAACCCCTACTTGTACATGTCCCCAAAGTTCACAGCTGCTAAAGCTCGACCAATCTCAGTTGTGGGAGTGCTTGTTGTCCATTCAGATGTTCTGCAGGTATTATATACCAGGCCAATCTTGGGGGTTTAATCCATAGCTTGTACAGTTGCACAGAGAGGTTTCAGTTCCTCTTCCTTAGTTGCACAGCCCCTGGGGCTTAGCTTTGGTTTTGGCCCCACCTCTGCATGTGGGCCACCCTCAGGGGTCTGCTCCCCACCCAGGTGAGAGGGAGCAAAGACCACAACTGAGGGGGCCATGCTTGCTTGCTTAGGTGGGATGGGCCAGAGGTGGCAACCGTTTGGTGCACACGTGCTTGCTCAGGCAGGAGAGACATAAGTTGACTATGACTGCAGTAAACACACTTGCACTGATGGTTTTCCCCTCCAATACCCACAGATGCTGGGGATGGCAGGAAGTAGTCATAGACTGGGGCACGCACACTCGCTCTGGTGGGAGTCCCTCCCAGTGCCAGTGGAGGCAGGGGCTGGAGTGTGGGGAGAGAGGCTGTGATGGTAGCCCTGCCATTGCATGCCACTCAACAATGGCACCTCACTTCCAAGGCAGTCCATGCTTCCTCCAGGAGCATTCTCGGCTGTGGAGCTCCTCACTCGCATCCCTTCAGGCTGTCTCTGTGAAGCCAACAGTCCTCTTCCCGGGTCCACTCTCCTAACCCCATGCTTTAGCACCCAGACCACACCAGCACTGGCAGACATCTGTCTCAAGCTGGAGCATGCAGGGCTGTGATACAGACAGCCCGTGCAAGTCTCTCTATGTCCTGCCTGCCACAGACTGGTCATTGCACTTTCTTCCACTAGCTCCCAAAACCCCCCTTCTATTTCTGTATATCTTGCCTCCAGTGAGTGGGCCTCCTGGGTGTGGTAACCTCTCCTCTCCTTCAGCTCCCCCAGAGGTGTGTGGGTCCCATCCCATTTTCTCTTTTCTTTTTCTTCCCTTTTTCTCCTTTGTCCTACCTGTTTATGTGGGGATCTTTTCTTGTCCTTTAGTTGTCTAAGGTCCTCTGCTAGTGTTCACCAAGTGCTCTGTGTAAATTGTTCCGCTTGTAGATGTATTCTTAGTGTACGTGTGGGGAGAACTGAATCCCAGGTCCTCCTATTCCACCATCTTGACCACTTATGGTAATTTCTTTTTAAATGTGATAATGGTATACTCGTTAGAATATACATATAAAAGATTCCTTGTATTTTGAAGGTATAGATTTAAATAATTTTAGGTAAAATAATTCTGGTGTCTGATTTGATTCAAAATAATCTGGGATAAGGTAGGAGAGTGTGATAAGTGGGTCTGGTTACAGATGAGACAAATTAGGCCAAGAGGTGACAATTATTGAAGGTGGATGATAGGCACATGGGAGTTCATTATACTATTTTACTTTGCAGACATTTAAAATTTTCTATAATAAATTAATTTTTTTTTTAATTTAAAGATGTACACAGCAACACATAATAGGAATGCCACTAACCTTGTTATATGGAAACATCAAGAAATACTTTTGACTAGAATTGTGTAGAATTACGATGGGGTTAATTGGCAAAATAACAAAGCTGATAGTTTCTTTGGTGCTTTCTTTTCTTTTCTTTTTTCATCTACTCTTTACCTATTCAACTACTATAACTTATTCATTTTTCAATCTCTTTTTCTTCCCATCCAGGCCTACTTTACCTGGACAATTTATTTTCATACAGAAGACACTCTCAAGATTTCCATTGTTAGGTTAAACTGATTTTAGTTAACTAACAGGGTTGGAAAAGATTCTGACCTAATGTCAAATTACATTCCTGGAATTTCACATATTCTCTTTGGAATGAAGTATGCTTTTCTATTCTAAGGCACTGAGGGGGTATAACCATACTAAGAAATGGAGTTTGTACATCCATTCTAAGAAACTGAGTGTGAATGTCCATGCTGAAGAATTGAGTAGGTATATCCATGTCAAGGAACTGAGTGGGTATATGCTGCTAAGGAATGGAGTTCATCATCCATGCTAAGGAATTAAGTGGGTATGTCCACACTAAGGAAGTATATTTAGTATAATTTATATGAGTTTTTGATGTTCTCATTCTCTTGTGCTGATGAGAAAATCATCAAGCTGCTAGTTTGGGTAAGTAACATTTTTCCCTATGAGGATGCAAAATCCCAGAATTGTAGTATTGCAGTGTAATCCTGGAATTGAGCAGAACCCTGCAGAGCTCCCCAAGTATAAAGATCCCTCTATGTCCCCTGCCTCTTGTTTATAGAAAAACTGGTCTCCCAGACCTCACTGAATCACAAAAAAGAGCAGGCTCGAGCAGTTAATGTTTAGGACAACAGAGTCACAGACTCAGTGTCTGATACACATCCTTGAGTTGTTTTACAGATACTGACACCAGAAGGAAAAAGTTAACTGTGTGATGACCAGACTGTAACCATGACATAAGCTGTTCTATCTTGAGCATTACTGAATCTATGGCTAGCACAATTTCAAGGACTGACCTCAAGAGAATGGGATTAACACTATTGCTCATAATAATCTATATCTTTGTGGACATCAACATATTTGTAGCTTGCTCTGCCCCTATATGTAAGAGGACAAATAAAATTCTCAGCAAAGAGATGATACATACCCATGTCAACATCTTCTACTCTGAAAATATGGCACCCTAAGTCAGTATGACAAAGTTACAGAAGACAGATTTTACCTCTAATCCCATAGAAATGAGACAAGTGGGGATTTTTAAGCAGCTCTTTTGCCTCTTTTCTGTTTGTCTGTTTCTGTTCCCCTCACACCTTAATTATATAAATGAAATTACTATGTAACATTTAACCTAATTTTTGACTTCTGCTCTACTGAATGTACACAATGCCTTACCTAATTGATTCCTTTCCTAGATTAAAAGGAGTAGAAATGAAGAATTAAGTAGTTAAAGAATGACTGGCTCTCTACACCTAGCTTCCACCTTAGCAAATTTGCAGGCAGACCACACAGGCAAGAGCATCCAAAGTAAGATCAGGAGAAGTCAGCAGGTCTACATGCAATGGGAAAGTGACAAAAAATCTGACCTCCTACCTTAATAATTAACTGAGATTGTTTCCCCTTTTTCCTTTAAAAATTGTCATGGCTGAGCAGAATCTTTGGAGTTGGTCTCAAGATATGAGTCCACCTTCTTCCCAGATTGCCAGCTTTTCTGAATAAAGCTGCTTTCCTGTCTACCAACACTTGCCCCTCAACTATTGGCTTTTGAGCAGTGAGCAGCCAAACCTGAATTCTATTACAATCCTAAATGAAAAAGAAATTGTCAGAGGAAGTACTAACAAAAACAAAAGAAAACAAGATCATAAGCTTGAAGAGGGCAATTTGTTTTGATGTTAAAATGCCATTTTGTTTCATTTCTGGGATTCAGACATGCATCTTTCCTTTCACTGGTCCTTATTTTTCTCCACTTAAAATAAATATGTGAAAATATAAGCTGTTAGTAAAGTTTAAATTAAACTCAGAAAATTCTTGTCATTTGAATTTCTGCAAATTTTAGATTGACTATAAATAGTTATAACTGGGTTTCTTTCCAGTACAGAGTTGCTGATTTACCTAATTAAAAAAAAATTTCCTTACATTTATTTGTATAGCATTTGAGTTTGAACTCTACATAGAACAAATAATTATGTAAATTAAAAATTAGATATTTCAACACTTCAAAACCCCACAACAAATTTAATTCCTATAGGATACCACGAAGAATCAGTTCATTCCAGAATAGTTCAGCATCTGCTAACAAATGAAGTGAGAATGCTGAATTTATTGTAAATCTACAGATGCATTGTGACATAGCAGGTGGTATTTTTACTGACCCTGAGAGTTATAGTGAAAAATTAGATGAAAAAAATAGTCAGTGGCAGAGGCTTTACAGCTGCAATATGGATAGGGAATAAAAGTTTTTCCAGCACCAAATAGTTAATGAGCATCTATATGTGCAAAGCACTGTAGAGAGGGCAGGTCATTTTATTTCCTTGGAACTTAGTTTGGTGCCAGAAAAGGAATTTTATATGCTGAGTTGACTGGTACAATCTTTCAGGTACAGTACTTTCTGCATACTACAGATAAACATCAGACAATTTATTTTCAGGAAGACTTCCAAATGCTGCAGCATTAGCAAAGATTGAACAAGGGGCTGTCTGATCTTAAGTAAACCTCCCATCCTTCTAAAGATGTTTGTGTTGAGAGAAATGATCTTTGAAAGTGTTTGCTTGGAAATGTCATGAGCACAAACAATTACCAGGCATGGTGGCACTGCACATTGGAAAAGGCACAAAAAGTTGCAACTGAGAGTGGAGAGGGGGCTGCTTAATTGTTAACAGAAAAATGATGAGTTTAAATTAGTGGTATGATATAATTTTAAGTTAAATGATTTGTTATGGTATTATGTGTCATGACAGAAAAAAAAAATTTTCATTTGCTGTCATGAAAGAAAATTTAAGATAAACTATATAGTGACCTTTTAGGTATTAATTTTGAAGTATTAATTTGAAATAATCAGAAAAGTGTATCTGTGTCATTATTTTCTGTTTCAGATTTGTAAAAAGTAACATTTTTCCTACTATATAATTGAACAAGTAGAGGCCTTTATGCTCTGTTATTAAAAATTCTGACTTTAATTTAGAACTTTGGAACTCATGATATATTTTAATTAGGTATTCTCTTAAAAGAGGAAAATATCTAAAGAAAAAATGACCTAAGGTTGTTTTCTATTTAGTGTAAGTACTTTGATGGCAAGACATTTTTTATAGTGGTTGATGCAACTAGATCTCATTAACATTAAATATGGAAAACGAACAAAATTTGTCAGAACCTCTTAACTAGAGGATATTTTTCATTTTGTCACTTTATCAAATGTATTTAATTGTTTGTTTTTAATTATAATCCCCAGATTATATTTTGAGAAAAGAATTAAGACAAAAATAGAATACTTACTAAAGGTCAATCAGTAAAACTGTGAGTGACAGAACTTAGAATAAGAAACAGCAGTCCTGACTTGTTGGAAGCAATTCATTTTTAAATATCCAGAGCAAAACCATTAATCATTATTACATGTATTATTTGCCAGTTTCTATATAAAAGTTTCAGTTAGCAGAAGCCTTTCTTGAGTTCACCTGGCACAGTTACTATTTTGGAAAGTTGCAACTCTGTTTTTCCTGTTCTAATTAATGTTCCTGTATGAGTCATTCAGCAGAAATTTTAATAATCTGTTCTCTGAATATTTAAACATTGTTATCCACAAAATGGAAAACTATCATTAAAGCACAATTAGTGGAGGAGAATCAGGTTTAGTGAAACTACTGTTTGAAGTGTCTTAGCAGCCTTTCTTTAGACAGGTAGATTTATGTGATTAGCAAAACAATATTAAAGAAACAATACTGGCCTTATAAGAATTCTGTGCAAAAAGGAGGTTTAGATTGACTACTTACTTTAGTACATCAGTGCATTAATGAAAGTCTTTGTATGGAAATGCTGGCAAAACAACTTGCATAAGAGATGGAAAGAGTAGTGTGTTTACCTATAAAGGAAAAATTTAATAATAATCCATAAATTTATGATCAAAAGATTTTTCAGAACAAATACAATCTCAAGCAATTTGTTGAAATTATGTCATTATACTCTCTCCACTAATTTCTTACTACCATCTTTTTCTGTGACAATGTTCACTCAGCAACGCAGGATGGCTTAAATGCTAACAAAAGTCAGAATAAGAAGTACTGAGTGTTTTTGTTCTTTTTAGTGGCTGAATAGTATTCCATTTTATATAAGTACCAGATTTTCTTTATCCTTTCCTCTGTTGATGGACATTCAGGTTGCTTCCATGTCCTGGTTATGGTAAATAGTGCTTCAGTGAACATTGGGATGCATGTATCTTTTTGAATTATGGTTTTCTTCAGGTATATACCTAGAAGTGGGATTGCTGGGTCATACGGTAGTTCTATTTTTAGATTATTAAGGCACCTCCTTACTGTTGTTCCCCATAGTGTCTTTGCCAATTTATATTCCCACCAACAGTGTAGGAGGGTTCCCTTTTCTCCACATCCTTTCCAGCATTTATTGTTTCTAGATTTTTTGATGATGGCCATTCTGACTGGTGTGAGGTGATACCTCATTGTAGTTTTGATTTGCATTTCTCTAATAATTAGTGAAGTTGAGCATATTTTTATGTGCTTTTTGGCTATCTGTATATCTTCTTTGGAGAAATATCAATTTAGATCTTCCACCCATTTTTTGACTGGGTTATTTGTGGGGTTTTTTTGTTTTGTTTTGTTTTGTTTTTATTGACCTGAATGAACCATTTGTATATTTTGAGGATTTGATCCATCAGTTGCTTCATTTGCAAATATTTTATCCCATTCTGACGGTTGTCTTTTTGTTTTGTTTATGGTTTCCTTTGCTGTGCAAAAGGTTTTAAGTTTAATTAGGTGTTATTTGTTTATTTTTGTTTTTATTTGCATTATTCTAAGAGGTGGATTTAAAAAGATCTTGCTGCTATTTATGTCAAAGAGTGTTCTGCCTATGTTTTCCTCTCAGAGTTTTATAGTATATGACCTTACATGTAGGTCTTTAATCCATTTTGAGTTTATTTTTGTGTATGGTGTTGGGGGTGTTCTAATTTCATTCTTTTCCATGTAGCTGTCCAGTTTTCCCAGCACCCCTTATTGAAAAGACTGTATTTTCTCCATTGTATATTCTTGTTTCCTTTATCATAGATTAGGTGACCATAGGTGCATAGGTTTATCTCTGGGCTTTCTATCCTGCTCCATTGATCTGTATTTCTGGTTTTATCATACTGAGTGAAGTAAATCAGACACAGAAAGACAAACATCATATGATATTTTCATATTTGAAAACTTAAAAATAGGGTAGAAATGAATTTATTTACAAAACAGAAGTAGAGTCACAGATGTAGAAAACAAACTTACGGTTACCAGGTGATGGGGGGGCAGGATAAATTGGGAGATTGGGACTGACATATACACACTACTATACATAAAATAGATAACTAATAAGAACCTGCTGTATAGCACAGGGAACTCTATTTAATACTCTGTAATGGCCTATATGGGAATAGAATAAAAAATAGAGTGGATATAAGTATATGTATAACTGGTTCACTTTGCTGTACACCTGAAACTAACACAACATTGTAAATCAATTATACTCCAACAAAAATTAGAAAACAAAATGTACCAAGTGTTAACCTCACTTGAACAACCATACCAAAGTTTAATTACTTTCTTTCTTTTTTTTTTTACAAAGAATTAAGTTTCAGAGATTACTGTGGTGACCTAATGGAAGAGGACTAATTCTTGAACCTCTTCCTCCATAAAGTGTCAGTTTTAATGCAGGCTTTCAACTATATACAAAACTTAAGTATTTTCTCAAAAGAAATCATCTATTTGTTTTTTAAATCTGAAATGGCAGTGCAACGTTCTAAAATATATTATTTAAATTTTAAATGAGAATAATAACAGCAATTTCTACTACATTTAGAATGTTCAGAATGTGTATGTTTCCCAATTTATTCAATAAATTGTGATCTTGCTTATTTACTTTAATGATTATTAATGGAGAGAGAAAGAGAGGAGAGAGAGGATTACCCACTATATTGTCAGATGGAGCAGCTATACCACAGTCCACAGTGTGATATTAAAGGAGAAATCTGGCTAAACAAAGTTAAAAATATTTAGTTTACAATGCCTTAATCCAGAGAGTGGTTAAGTCATCTTGCAGACATTCATAAAATATGGAGTGATAATTTGGAAAAAGAACTAAATTAGACAATGAAGTAAGGGGAATCAAGGATGGATGAGGATTTAAAATGAAATTAGGAATAAAATGAGCACATTCAATGCATACCCTAAAACCTTGCAATGTTTACAAAAAATTCAGAGATAATGAAACCTGAATTTTACCACTACCATAGGAGTAAAACTGGTTATTTGTAGGATAAGCCTCCATTTTTGCCAATTTTTAATTTTACTAGAAGCAGTGTATGCAGTGTAAACAATATCAAATAGATACAAGGACTTTCAATAAGAATCAATAGTCATTCACCCTAACTTTCTCTCCCCCCAGCCTCATTACCCATAAACAATTTTAACCTTTTTTTTTTTTTGGTGGAGAGGGATTCTTTCTTGTGATCCCTTAGCATTTTAGGTAACATGATTAAGTCTCTATCTTTTGATCCATCAACCTGCATATTCTCCAATGTGTACATTCCATGTAAGATGAATATCCAGCTCAATCACACTACTTCAATTTTCCTCAACCTTTGCTGTTTTTTTTTTAAATAATTAAAAAATCTTCTCTGAATGATTCTTTTAATAATTCTTGTTATTCAAAAGAATCTGAATGATTCTTTTGAATAACATATTTAAAACTATATTTCTTACTCTGTCAGGTTTCTGTAGTATGTATTATCTCCATACAATAAGGTTAAACCAAATTGTTTACACAAAATTTGTTACTAATATTACATTCATTTTTGCATGGCCAAAACAAAAAAATATACTACTCATATGATAAACTGTAATAAAGTAATAAGAATAATGAAATAGTATCATAATAATTAATGCCAATAGTAATATGCAATAATTTTGTAATATATAATCATACTAAGAGTTTTTAATCTTCTTGTTAACCTCCTTTAAATCTTCAGACTTTGCCTTTGCTGCATGTGGATATCTAATTAAAAGCCAACATATAACGTGTACATTAGTTGAATACAGTTTTTGTTAAAGACAATAAAGATGCAAAGATCATACACAGGCATACCTTGGAGATATTGTGGGTTCAGTTCCAGACCATTGCAATAAAATATTGCAATAAAGCAAGTTGCACAAGTGTTTTGGATTCCTAGTGTGTATAATTGTTGAAGAGTTGCCACAAACCTTCAATTTGTGAAAAAAGAAATACCTGTGAAGCACAGAAAAGTGAAATGAAATAAAACGAGATATACCTGCATATATTCCTCTATAATCCAATGGAGGGAAAAAATCCTATGTCAATTAGAGGAGAAATCTCTTAAAGGAAGGTAATTTTTTTTTTTCTTAATAGTACCAGTTGTTCAAATTCATTTGTATCGTATTTGAGTAACAACTTCTTGTATAAAACTTGGGGTTGTGTTTTCTTTGTTTGATTTTCCTTATTTGTTATTGCATGCTTTATTCAATTTGAAAAATAAAGATATACTTTAACAATATCTGTAAGATCTTCCTGGTTTCATTCACTTATTTTATTGACTTGCATCCAAGTCCCACTATATTTAGAAAACATTTCTTTTGAAATTTTTACCAATTGAAAATAAACAGTTTTTTTAGTTCATGGATATTTTTTATCATAAGAAGACTATGCCAATACATTCTTATTATGAAAAATTTAACTAAGCAGATAAGGAAAAACATATATTCTTAATCCCTGGTTGCCACAGTTTCTGATTTCCTCCCTAGAAGTAAACACTTGTCATTATGGCTTTCATGTTTCTAGGCATTTATATACATTTATAAATATGTATGTATAAACATATATGTAGATCAGGTCGGCCACCCAGATTCTCCTTTCAAGACTAAAGATTGTCTTTCCATAGTCCCAGTTGGCTAATAGCTCTCAACTGAATCTCTCTTCAGAAATCATCTTCTACTGAAAAGAGACACCTGACCCAAAGTCATGCGTCCTGCCTGATGGTATTCCACATCTAATACCTATTTGATATAAAGGTATAAAGGTTTGGTTTTCTTTTTTTTTTTTTTTTTTTTTTTTGCGGTACGTGGGCCTCTCACTCTTGTGGCTTCTCCCGTTGCTGAGCACAGGTTCTGGACACACAGGCTCAGCGTCCATGGTTCACGGGCCTAGCTGCTCCGCAGCATGTGGGATCTTCCCCGACCGGGTCACAAACCCATGTCCCCTGCATCAGCAGGCAGACTCTCAACCACTGCGCCACCAGGGAACCCAGGTTTGGTCTTTTTACCTCAATTTGAGGTATATCTGAAGGACCTTAATAAAATACCTGTGGGATTAGCTGAGGCCTTTGTTTCAACTCTGCTGCAGTTCAATTTCTTCCTTTGCCCAATCCTCCTACATTCATATATGAGAGCATATGTTGACTCTGAGAGCATTTCCCCACAAACTTCTTGTATCTCTCTGTGCTTATTTCCTAAGGAACAAAATCTAAAAGAGCCAAAAGCAAGAGTGGGCTAAAGAAGCAACTGTGAAATGGGAATTGGAGTCAGATCATGTACTGGTTAGCTGGTAATAAAGACCAAGTACTAATAGCAGGTGGAGAAATAATAATCCTTAGCTTGTGGTGGTAATCCAATTCTTAAACCATTCATCTCTGGTGCACTGGAATGGGTGCAGTTAATGGGAATTCACTGATGAATGTAAGGAATCTGGCATATAAGGACTACAGTGAAAAGCTCTAATTATAAAGATTATGGGATTAGGTGGTATTTACTGAGAAAATTTATTCACTGGAAAAAGATAACAAAAGGTTAAGGGTGATTAATCACCAATTAAAGGTTAAGAGTGACTTTAAGGAGGCTTTCTTGGTACCATAATAATATTATTATTTCCTATAGCTAGAGGGCAAATCAAAAACAAAAATAAAACAATGTTCAAGCCCAGGATTTACATAATTAACAGAGATGTAAAGAAAGTTTGAGTTTTCAGTTTTGGCAAGTTCCCTACACCAAACCCTGAGGGTTGATTAGGAAGGACTGAGATTCTGAGTTTGTATATGTGGGCAATTGGATTTGTACACATAAATATATTAAATCCTCAGAATTCACGTGTATGTGGTACCTATGAAAGAGGCCTACTCCCCTCTCTGAAGTTTTACACTATCCCTAAGCCTGAATATGATGCAAAAGTCTATGCTTGCAAGAAAACATGTGTTTTCTTCAAGGTAAAAGACACCTGTTTCCCTGGCCACGAAACTAATAATTACTGTGAAGTCATATAACTATTCAGTTCAGATTACTTGACATAACCAGAACCACTCTACATCTAGTAAAAGAGAAAAGTAACCGTATCCTGGAAGAAGTTCAGGATCTCACCAATATGTAAGAGCAGAAATTCAGGGAATATATCTGATACTGGATCTGTAGATGCTCAATCAACCATGCCAAACAGAAGGGTGATATTTTATCATTATGAGAGAAGTTTCTCATGACATATGATTAATTTCTTGGTAAGAGTCAGTGCTAACACACCATGAGAAAGCAAAGCCCCTTATAAGGTGAAGTAGAAATGCTAGAATTACCATGTCAGGTTGTGGTAGTAGGGATTAAAAATGCTCCAGGAATTGGGTTAGTAAAGTAGGGAAACTCACCAGATAACTACATTCTACTGGAAGGCCTTGATGTCAGTCCATTCACTAGAGTGATAAGAAATGGACTGGTGAGGGGAAAAAGCATCACTGAGACATGCAATTGTAAATGCTCTCTATATAGGTGATTTCAGTGGTGGCAGAAGATGCTATTATAGCATTAGGCTCAGTACTATCAAAAGAGTTAAAGAATTATGAAATAATAGAGGCCCAACTATCAAAGTTTAACTGTCAAAAGCAAGGTGGGAGAAAATACAATGATGAATGAAGCCATTAAAATTGCAGCATGCTAAAAAATGATTATTGCAATATGATGAGCAATACAGATTATCCAACAATCTTTGGCAAATGAATGAATGACAGCCTGAGGTGCAGCCAAACCAAATCACTTGACCTGAACCAGTTTTCTTCAAAGGACACAATGACTGAAAGAGAGTTTGGATCCTCAGTAGCAATAACCCTTCAACACCATGGCAAATGTACATGATAATAATATTGGGTTGGCCAAAAATGTTCCTTCGGGTTTTTCCATAACATCTTAAGGACAACCCTAACGAACTTTTTGGCCAACCCAATATATCCAGTTCTTCTACAAAGAGAAGAAATATTTCCAACTTTACATTAATATCTAGAGATCTGAAGCTTCATCCTGTGCCCCTTCCTGGTTTCTTTCCTACTTGCTGTAGTCTTCCTTGCCCATATCTTGATCTCCCATCTTAGATCAGACTAATGATCCCAGGAGAGAGAGGAAGTTACCTGATAGAAGCTCACTTGTAAATATTCTTTCTCTAGAATATTACTCTTTTTCTCCTTGTTACTTCCACAGAAATCTAACACTTTAAAATTATGATATTTTTAAAATGTACTCCTCTTTCTAGTTGCTGTTAATGCAAATTTTGATCTGTTATGACCTCTTACTTAGAGGTAGAAATTTTTCTTGAATTTCTCTCAACTTAACCTTGAGCCAGATCAACTACTTTCTGAATTAAGTTCCATATAGGTTTTCACTCTCATTTTATTGGGATATGTTCTCAACTAATTTCTTCAGAAAAGATAGATG
>RJWK010006994.1:19668-51090 GCA_004363435.1 Platanista minor
CCTTTTTTTTTTTTGCGGTACGTGAGCCTCTCACTGTCACGGCCTCTCCCGTTGCGAAGCACAGGCTCCGGACGCGCAGGCTCAGCGGCCATGGCTCACGGGCCCAGCGGCTCTGCGGCATGTGGGATCCTCCCGGACCGGGGCATTGGCAGGCAGACTCTCAACCACTGCACCACCAGGGAAGCCCCAGAACTTTTAACTTATGGCTTTTTTTCTTCTTTTCTATCTATCATCTAGAGATTTGAAGCCTGTCTCTCACTTATTTTGAATTTTTTTTTTATTTTGGATTGCTAACCACTCACTGTCACCCTAAATTTTCAAGACTAATTTTAATTATCTCTTTATTTATCTTATTTTATTTTCAAAGAATACTTTCATTCTTAAGATGCAGGAACTTTTTCATCTTTGGAAACATTTTTTATTCTTGTTGATAATTTTCCTCTTCCAGTTTCTTTCTTTCTTTATTGCACTCATATTAATAGGCTGTTATATATTCTGAATAGTTCTTATATTTTTCCATCTTATTTTACATTTTCCAACTCTTTGAATTTTTGTTCTGTGTTCTGTGAAATATTGTCAAGTTTAATCTCTAATGCAATGATTGAAATGTTGTTATTTCTAAAACTTAAAAAAAAAAAATCTCAAGGGCATTTTCTTTGCTCTGTTGGCTCCTGTCAATTAAATAGATAGCAATTTGTTCTTGAGTCTCTGAATTATTTCATGTTTTTGGCCTCTGGAATTCATCTTATAATTTATTTCAGTGTTTTTAAATTTATTTTAATTTCATGAGTTTTCTTTATATGCATATTAATCTTAGGTGGCCTTTTCTTATATTTGATGAAGGTTCAGTTTGACTTCTCTTTTGTATAAGTTAACCTTTTCTGAAGTCATCCTTTTAACAGAATAAGAAAGATGACTGAAGTCTGTATATGCCTGAAGCATGTCAATGATTTGACGAGCTTCTAATTTAAAGTGATAAAAGAGGTTTTTCCTGTGAGGTAAGCTGAGAGGCTTTCCAAATTTTAGAAGGTTTTTCTTTAGGGAAACTTTCTACCAATATTTGTCCCTCACCCTCAGGATATCCATTCAAGTTATTTAGTGATCATTATTTTAAACTGATTTAGAGTAAATGTTAACTTAAGATGTTTTATAATTGCATGTTTTCTCATGCCCATTTTTAGTACCTCCTGACTCTAAACTCCAAAAGTTTGTAAACATTCCAGAGATCATGTTAAATGCGTTTCAGATACTATCTTATGTAAGCTTCAAATTAATTATTATTTTGATATTTGGATGAAGGACTTAATAAGAGTAAGTAAATTTATCATGACTACGTAAGTTTGGATTTGAACATAGGCAGTGTGGATCCCAGAACTACCCCTTTTACCACTGGTATATAGATCATCCATTTCCTACTGAAGCCCTTTCCTGTTTCTGTTTTTCTTGACAACTATATCTATACTCATTGATCCATTATTCTTGCAAACTAGTTATGTTAATATTGTATTGAGATTTGACTTTGTTAGAGAATTAGGACTATTTATTACTACTGCCTGAAACAAAAGTATGCCAAGATAATTTTCTTTATATTTCATATAGTTAAATAATATGGAACCTTAACAACTTTATTAATGTGTCCATGGGTAAAGATTATTTTTTAAAGAAAATCCTTTTTTTTATATTCAGACACTCTCTGATTCAAATCTGAATGGATATATTGTAGTGATAATATACATGCTATTTTGTCCTAAGCCTTTGTTAGCTTCCTCAGTTTTCATGAAAGATGCTTAACTTTCTAGAACCAAGATAACTGGTCAGGCACATGAGACAGATTTCAACCTACAAATAGCAGAGTTACACTCCAGGAGTTACCCAGGGGGGATAATTTCAAGCTTATAACCATTCAATGTTTACCAGAAGTTTATTTCAGAAAAATATGTGTGAAGGATTGTCTGAAAGATGTAAAAATTCATGTGTTCCTCTGGTTTCTATGAAACATACCTGTAGGTTTCCCCAGACCTTCAAAGTTGTGTATCATATTGTTCTTGTAATTAATAACCATGAATTTAATCATGTTTTTATTATATGTCATTAAGCTATGGTGACAAGCTCTCCAGGAAATGAGTCTTAAGGAATCTGTCACTATATTCTTTTTTTTATTATTATTATTATTTTTATTGGAGTATAATTGCTTTACAATGGTGTTAGTTTCTGCTTTATAACAAAGTGAATCAATTATACATATACATATGTTCCCATATCTCCTCCCTCTTGCATCTCCCTCCCTCCCACCTGCCCTATCCCACCCATCCAGGTGATCATATTCTTAAGAAATCTGTCATTATATTTTCAATAAGGATACTGTTGAATACAGAATAGACTGTACTCTCCTTTTTAATATTTTAGTATAATATTTTTAATTGTTTATGGACCAAATATGGTAGCACTATGACTAAAAAATTATCTGGTTTTAAATATATGCCTATCGTGAGTTGTGTAACACTGGAAGCTGGCTGCTCTAGAAGTCTAATATAACTTTGTAGAATCATTTGCCATCATGGCTACATATTCAACTTTAATAACACTACTACATTTTTTTAAAATTTCTGTTGTTAATTATATCATCTTGATATAATTTTTGAATCCTGATATGATGCTTTAATAACTTCTGAGTAACAGAAATAAAAGAAAATAATTAAATTAAAAATGAGGAAATCAGAGAATAATTTTGATAAAAATTTAATTTTTTTTCTAGAAGTCAAAAGAAAAGCTTAAACATAATTAGTTTTGAATTCACCAGTACATTAAGAATAAAGCAAATACACTTTTCAGAACTATTTCTAAGAACAACTATTTCTAAGAACAAGAAAAAGTTCTACAAGACACCACTTAATAAGAAAACTGGGGCATCCCTGGTGGTGCAGTGGTTGAGAGTCTGTGTCCTGGTCCGGGAAGATCCCACTTGCTGCAGAGCGTATGGGTCTGTGAGCCATGGCCGCTGAGCCCGTGAATCCGGAGCCTGTGCTCCACAACGCGAGAGGCCATAACAGTGAGAGCCCGGAGTACCGCAAAAAAAAAAAAAAAAAAAAAAAAAAAAAAAAAAAAAAAAAAAAAAAAAAAAAAAAAAAAAAAAAAAAAAAGAAAACTGTGTAATGTAACAAAATCCTTCTCAATACAGTATAACTTTGAGAGGACTTTTAAACTACTTTTCTAAATATTGGCTGATAGAATATCAACTAAGCATAATTCAGTAAAAATAAACTTTATTTGCAGGAGGTGCAATGTGGTTAGGGAGAATACAAATATAATTCAGTTAATAATTCTTTTGAAGCCCACTTATATGTCCATACTACAATACAGCATTTCACTTACATTGTTTAACTCAAAACCCTATGAATATTATGCCAACAGATTTTTTTTTTTGCATACAGATACACTTGCAAACAATTATATTAATTTTGGTGGGTAATTTCAAACTAAATAAATAAGAAACTGTAGGTACCAAGCATAACTTAGCATCATGCTGTATATATAGCAAGCATTTTCAGTTCTTACTGATTGTTTTTTATTCCAATAATTTATAGAGTAAATACATTTACTAATATTGAAGATAGCTACAGTTTTGTTTTAACAATTTTTGGTAGAAAATATCCCATTGCTAATTAAGAGGATATTTAAATCATGACACTGCACAAAGCTGTCACTGATATATAGGGAGATATATATTTCTAACATATGCATGTCTATATTAGATATATGCACATACATTTGTATTGTTTCCCAAATTATAGTCTTAATGGAGTTTTTATTGCTCACTTTCCTTCAGTTAATAAAGCAATGCACACAGTCTCCCTACTTGCTTTTAAATTAGCCAGTTGTGAGACAAGAGAAAGGGATAATGAAGGTATGTGCCAAAATTGGTGTCTTAAGGTATCTTATTCAAATTTAGAAAACCAGTCCTCTGTGAATAATTCATTTTTAATATAATTTTATGTATATTTGCTAAACATGCTTAATATTAAAACCATTTATTGAATGCTGTTCACAGTCACTAATGTAGTATATATTTTTTTCAATCTATAGCAACTATATGCCTAGTTTTTTTTTAACATCTTTATTGGAGTATAATTGCTTTACAATGTTGTGTTACTTTCTGCTGTATAACAAAGTGAATCAGCTGTATGTATCCATATATCCCCATATCCCCTCCCTCTTGCACCTCCTTCCCACCCTCTCTATCCCACCCCTCTAGGTGGTCACAAAGCACTGAGCTGATCTCCTTGTGTTATGCAGCTGCTTCCTACTAGCTAACTATTTTACATTTGGTAGTGTAAATATGTCAGTGTTACTCTCTCACTTTATCCCAGCTTACTCTTCTCCCTCCCTGTGTCCCCAAGTCCATTCTCTATGTCTGTCTTTATTTCTGTCCTGCCCCTGGGTTCATCAGAGCCTTTTTTTTTTTTATTTTTTAGATTCTATATATATATGTTAGCATGCGGTATTTGTGACTTACTTCTCTTTCTGACTTACTTCACTCTGTGTGACAGACTCTAGGTCCATCCACCTCACGACAAATAACTCAATTTCATTTCTTTTTATTGCTGAGTTATATTCTGAACAGCTACATGTAAAAGAATGGATTTAGAAAACTTCTTAACATCATACACAAAAATAAACTCAAAATAGATTAAAGACCTAAATGTAAGGCCAGACACTATAAAACTCTTAGAGGAAAACATAGATAGAACACTCTATGACATAAATCACAACAAGATCCTTTTTGACCCACCTCTTAGAGAAATGGAAATAAAAACAAAAATAAACAAATGTAGTACAATTTTATTGAACATTACACATATTTTTCTAGTAGTGTTAATGTGGAAAATCTGCAAATTTAATCTCAGGGTAAGGCAAAGAAAGGAAAAAGGGTCAAGAATTCTATTCTCATATATTTAAACTATGTGTTTAAAGAATTGCAGAAAAACACTGACTGACTTTTCTTAGCTCCACTTTTAGTGTATAGCTTTATTAATATTTATATGTTGTATTAGGTCCTTTTTTTCTAATAAAAAAGTGAAACAGCTCTGAAAACCTACATTAAACCAAGACTTCCATAATATATCCTTCTAAGACTAGGCATACTTTGTAATGGCTTGGGATGTAAATAATTAAATGAACTGCATACTTTTTCTTTTAATATTTTTCTTGACAGTTTAATTATTTAATTAAATTGAAATACAAAGAAAGTAATATAGAAGTATGAATAATGCTATATTGACTGCTTATTGTTTTATGAAGCTGTATACTATATTTTTCATAGGATAAATTTTTAAAGCATTTTAATCCAGTTCTTGGGAAAGTGAACATGACAGAACTCTTCAGTTGCCCGTATAGAATCAAATTCAAGTCTGTGGACTAAAATAATCAGTACCTAGGATCAATGATTACATTTTATACTCGAGATGGGCATTAGATTATACTTTAAATTTTATGTAAACATAAAATAAAACCTAAAGATAAATTGTCTCACCAAGCATCATATTCAGTTATGTCACATATAAAATTACAGTTCCTGGATCGGCATCATTTAACTGTCTTACAATAAACATACAATGTGTGTAATACAAATATTATCCTTATTACCAGACAGCAGCATTAAATGGATTTTACTATCTGTATTTTCAGTTAAAAATGTATATTTCTTTTTGTGAGATTTCTTTTTATTCCCATTGAACAAGACTTCAATTTTTTCATCTGGAATGTCAGGTGAGAAAGTAACCAAAAGAAGTCTATATAACATAACTCATGAAAACTTAAAATTGAAAAAGAAAAATATATTCAAAATGGTCAGACAAAATAGCATGCTGGAAGGAGTAGCAACGCTTTATGATGGATTAAAATATTTTGAGAAACTGTAGAAAAGAGTTACAAAAATGGCCTAATTAGCAAAATTATATTTTAAAATAATTTATTTGCTAGAATAACACATATTAAGAACACCTATCATACAGTTGCTAGAAATCCCCTTTATTGCTCTAACATTAAAGAATGTTGGTGCCACTATACTGAACACTAAGATACATTCTATATATATGTTTACAAAATGTCCATTTATGAGGTAGGCTTTGTAGGATGCATGTGGCAAGCCATTAACTTGCCATTATAATAAAAATTATAACCTATTAAAAATAATTTCAAATTTGAGCTGTAAATGTAAAAATACTTATTTCCATAAATTCCAGGTGTATGATATCTGGTAAATTACCTTGGTGTTTATTTGATCTGAAGATGACATTGGTAATTTCATGAAAGTTTGAATTAGGTTATTATTTGTTACTGGGGCTAACTGAAAATGTACCAGAACATATTTAATATGTGCAGTATATTTATTGACTAGAAAAGTAAATGTAAGAGTGGATTATCAAGGAAGTTGTAGCATCTTCTACATGACCATGGAAATTCTTAATCTAGAGATAATTCACTTTGTTTCTGCTTTTGATAAAGTTATTAACAATATTCCAGTCATATTTATTTATCTACTTACTCTTTTGTCAATTTCATAAACATTGAAAATTTTCACAGGCAACATTTCCTATTCCATGTAACCCTTCTTTACTAAACATGTAATGTAAAATCACCATTTTATAAATAGTAAGTAAATTCTTGTATTACCTTTACTAAAAATAATTTACTACATTCCTCAGATCTAGCAATGTTGATTTTAATATTTCTTACAAAAGCTGTTTAATCATATCCTAGAACATTTTTTTTTCTTCTGTACAGTTCATATTACTTATTTTTGGAAAATGGTCCTACATATGCCTCCAAAATGGAATGATTTTATATCAGCAGACTAAAATAAAATTGAAGTTCTTCCTCTGTTCCAATTGAAAACAAATTCAAATAGTAGATGTTTTATTTACATAAGATATGCTATAATTTAATGAGTCTGATTACATTTTATTCTTTATACTAATCAGAGAAGACAATAGATAATATTTTGCCAAAAATAAATGTTTTTAATACAAATATCATTAAATTATAGCATTCTGATAGAGATAATATCATACATATACTGGAAATTTATCAAATCTAGATGATTATCTTACCTTTTAATTGAGTTTTTAAGATCATAAGAAAGCTTCAAATAACTCATTTCTTTCCTGGGAAATAAAATTTTTTAAAAAAATGAAAATGATTTGCTATTTTTTGCTGTCATATTTAATATTTTGGATAATTTTGAAACTGCTTAGTAGCCCTTCATTTCTGACAAAATTACTGGCTCAGTTGCCACTATGCTTCATAAAGTAATAAAATATAGATGGAGTAATATTTAAATATCTGTATCTATTATGGGGAATTGCCTTCTAGAGTCATGCATTATTAAAAGTTTCTAACAACTTATAATGGTTGTAAGATAATAGAATATCATGTATAATGAGTGCTTTAAAAGATCATCTTACTGAGCTTGTCAAGGGCTTATAATGTAGATAATAGAGAAGTATAAAAATATTAGGCATAAAATTTCTCAAGTACCTAAGACATTAATTTTCTTCCTCGTGCATCTTTTAAATAAGTTAATGCCTTTTTAAAGAATAATTAATTTCAAACATATGCCATAACTTAATATCACACAAATAACCACCTTGTTAATCCCAAATATTTTAGCAAATTCAATTTAACTGATATATAAATAAATTAAATAAAAGTGTTATTTATGTAATACAAGCTATGTTGATCACATTACTTTGAAATAGTTCAAAATAAATTTTAGGAAATTATCCTAATGAAAGATAAGGATAATCCTGATTATCCTAATGAAGATCTCTTTTGATGATACAATTACAGGAAATATTTGGAAATATCCCTAACAAATGATCAAGTTACCATTGTTATCATTTTAGCATAGTGCAAAATGCACTATATGATATATCATGCAATAGACACCTAAACTCAAAAAAAATAAAAGAAAATTTTAAAATTTATTTGTTTTATTTATTTATTTTTGGCTGCTTTGGTTCTTTTTTGCTGCACGTGGGTTTTCTCTAGTTGCAGTGAGTGGGGGCTACTCTTCATTGAGGTGTGCGGGCTTCTCATTGTGGTGGCTCCTTTTGTTGCAGAACATGGGCTCTAGGTGCACAGGCTTCAGTAGTTGTGGTGCATGGGCTTAGTTGCTCCATGGTATGTGGGAGCATCCCAGACCAGGGCTCAAACCCATGTCCCCTGCATTGGCAGGCAGATTCTTAACCACTGTGGCACCAGGGAGGCCCTAAAAGAAATTTTGATGTGCACCATACCTACCTAATAGATTTCACACATATCTGTAGTAAGAATGCATTTTTGTCATCTTAAATTACACACTACATTAACGAATGTTCAGTTTTCTGACTTAAGTGTTTGATTTACATGAGAATAAATTTTATATTATTTAAAACAGAGATTTTGAGATCCCTTTTATTTTTGCTGAATACTTTTAAAATGACATTGTAACAATTTTCTTGAGCTTAAATTATTTCTCAAGATATGTGTTTGGCAGCAGCTCCCCTGGGAACTGGTTAGAAATGAGAATCACATTTTAGACCTAGTGGATCAGAATCTGCATTTTTACAAGATTCCCAAGTGATTCCTAGGCACATTAAAATATGAGAAGCCATTCTGGTTGAAGAAGTTGAGGTAGGAAGATCCTGAACTTACCTTCTCCTGTAGACACACAAATCTACAGCTATACGTGGAACAATTTCCTCTGGAAAAAAACCTGAAATCTGGCAGAGCAACACTTTCACACTGGGCAAACAAAAGGGAAACCACGTCAAAGTAGGCAGGAAATCTCACTATAAACTCCACTGTAGCATGGTGACCCATAGTCAGGAGGCAGCTCAAAATCTGGAGATTTTCCCTGAGTAGTGAAATGTTTATACCCCATACAGGCACACCAACTTTTAAAACCAACAACTGAGAGATGAGCCTCCCAAACATCTGGCTTTGAAAACCAACGGGCTCCTGCCCAGGAGACATAATGGGCTATGGTGAACTGAATAACTCAATATTCAGCCCGCCTCAGGGCTCAGATTAGAAGCAGCCCTTTGAAAACTGCTTACACTTTATGGGAAAGAGAATCGTTTCCTAATTTAAAAACATTGATCTGAGGAGCAGGGATCTGCTGATATGGAGGCTGGTGGGTATCATTTCCTGCTCTCTCTCTGCCTTCCTAAAGCCAGCAGGTGTCATCTTTTTTTTTTTTTTTTCCTTTCTCAACGGTGCCATCTTTATGCTCCAGCCAGTGGGCATTTTCTTCTCTGCTCTTTCTGCCCTGTGAAAGCTGGCATGCATCATCTTTCTTTCTCCCTTTTTTCTTCTTTTCTTTTTTTTTCTTTCCTTTCCATTTTTTCTTTTCATTTTCTATTTTTTCCCTTTTTTTAGTGAGCACCATCTTTGTACTCTCCTCTGCCACATTTCAGAGCACCAGTACCTCCTAGAGA
Source organism: Platanista minor (assembly GCA_004363435.1). Classification (NCBI taxonomy): domain Eukaryota; kingdom Metazoa; phylum Chordata; class Mammalia; order Artiodactyla; family Platanistidae; genus Platanista; species Platanista minor. The sequence continues at coordinate 29,148 of RJWK010006994.1, forward strand.
GTAGCTTCTATACATGTCTGGTGCCCTAGTTTTCACATTTAATGACCTGTTTTTGGCAGCTGTCACCCTGGGGATGCCTCTTGATTGCCTGGCTCTAGAGGTCAGGGGCTTGCTTTCCTGGGTTCCATGTGACTATAATAATCCAACAGAAAGTTCTTGTCAGACTGTCATTTCCAACCTGAACACTGCTCAGGTAGCAGACTGATATGCCTCCAGTCTTTCTGAGAAAGAGGACTAAAATCTGACGAGTATTGATGTAAAGAAATTTTTTTACTGATTATCATGGATATTTTCTCCCTGACATAGTTTAGCACTTTTCTTGCTTATGCTTTGGTGTCCCAAAGACACTGCATTTATTGAGTTCCAATGTTAGTATAGGGAACTCTAAATGAGAACAAGACTTATTCTCTACATTTAAGTCCTAAATCTGTGTTCTCAACCCTGTTTTGTCACTCAAAATAAATTTCGGACTTTCTTATTTACAAATAGAATAAGCAGGTCCCACCCAGAATGAATTGGTTAAATATAGTTTGAGGAAAAATACAGATGTCAGTATTTTCAAAATGCTGTAAGAATGACTGGAGTCAAGTGACGTTTTAGGGCATGGAAAACACGGAGCATATTTGCTAATAATCTGGATCCCACAACTTTCTTGGATAAAGATGGCCTCAGGAATACTGTGGGCAGTATAGAGCAAACATATGTGATGAATTCAAGGGGCTACTAAAACCCAACTAGACCAAAACATATTTTCAACTTTTTGTCAGAGCAAGAGCACCCGAAACATATAGTTTAAGATCTTTAAGATCTATTTTATAATGCATTTGCTATGTAGACAGAAATGTAATTTTACCAGCTAGATATATGATAGATAGATAGATAGATAGGTAGATAGATAGATAGATAGATGTGTGTGTGTGTGTGTGTGTGTGTGTGTGTGTATGTATTAAGGAGTCCTTAATGAGAATATCTGATATATAGTCATATCGATACTTAAAACATGTCAGTCTATTTATTTCCACAGACACTTAAAAGAATTGAGACATATAATGTAATAAGTCTTGACAAATTTTGATTATGTATGGGTGAAAAAATTAAAATTGATTCATGGATACATAAAATGAGTGATTTCAGGTGGACAGAAGAAGCTTCAGAATGGGAAAATGAAGAATATCAATGATGGAAAGGAAGTATCTAGTAAAAAATTTGGAGGGGACAGACATAGATAATGAAAAATTTTGTCTATCCCAAATTTTACTTAAAAATATTCTGATTCCCAAATAAGAAATATACAGAATATTTCATTACAAATGACAGTATTTGTCCTCCAAAATTATAATTGTCTATTACATCCTTCAACATAGACTTTTTATAGTGGCCTGTCATGTAATTTTGTAATCAAATCCAACTTGGTGTTTTCATGAATTGTGGCAGTAATAATGGCAATGAGTTAACATTTACTGAATATGAATATTATGTTCCAGTAAGTGTGCTATCAGTTAATGCAAGTAAATCTTTTAACACTGGGTCTTACCCATGGTAAGCAGTCAACATATGTTAGCAGCTGCTGCTACTGCTACTACCACTACCACCGTTATTACTGTTAGTACTATTTAATCCTCAAAACAATCCTGTGAAATATGTATTATTCTTACAATATTTTATGTAGGAGAATGTGAGATTCAGAAAGGTTAAATAACTTGTGCAATATCACCCAATTCTGAAGTGAAGTAGAAGTATTTTCATTTATAATTATCTGATTCCAGAGCCTAAATTTATAATATGTATTAAATTATATTCCTCAACTTCTATGATAATATGTCTTCTATCAAGGGCACATTAAGTTCAAAGAAAAATACACTCAAATTATAAATGTTATATTATCAACCCTCTGTAAATTTTCATTCCCTGCTCTCACTAAAAACTATTAATTGTCCAGATCAAATAGATGCCTTTTGCATTACAAAATAGAAATTTAATAAAAACAAAAATATTTTATAAGTAATAACTATAGTCTAAAATCAAAGGTTGAAATTGTAGCATTTATTTTACACCACATGATATTCTTTCTATCAAAAATATTACCTATATTCTTTCATTTCCTATTGTTTGGAATAACATTTCTCACATTAATGGAACTTTATTAGTTTTGGGATGGATAGCATGGAAAAATATTATTGGATTAGGTCACTTAAATCTACCTTTAATACATGGGATTAAAAAAGAAACACTTCAAGGAGTGATGCAAGCAAGATAGCAAAATAGGAAATTACCAACTGAATTCTAAAGAAATAAAAAAAATATGAACAGACCTATGAAGAGTAAGGGATTGAAACAGTAATTTTAAAAAAACTCCCAACTAAGAGTTCAGAGACTGATCGTTTCAATGGCGAGTTCTACCAAACATTTAAAGAAGAATTAACATCAATCCTACTCAAACTTTTCCAAAGAATATAAGACAAAAGAACACTCCCCAACTCATTCTATGAGGTCATCTTTACCCTAATATCAAAGCTAGACAAAGAAGCAACAAGAAAAAAATTTTCAGACCAATATCCCTGATAAATATTGATGTAAAAATTTTCAAAAAATACTAGCAAAACGAATTAACAGCACATTAACATCATTATATACCATAATCAAATTAGATTTATACCTGGATTAGATTTATACCATGCAAGCATGGCTCAATATAGGAAAATAAATTAATGTAATATATCACATTAACAGAATCTAGAGTAAAAAGCCACATAATTATCTCAATTGATTCTGAAAAAAAATTTGACAAAATTCAACATACTTTATGATAAAAAATTCAAAAAACTGGTAATAGAAGGAAATTCAGTACATAAATGCTTATATATGAGAAACCCTCAGGTAACATCATATCCAATGATGAAAGACTAAAAGCTTTTTTCTAAGATTGGGAAGAAAAAAAGGATTCCCATTTGTACCATTTCTAATCAATATAGTATTAGAAATGCTAGCCAGAAATATTCGACAAGAAAAAAAAAATATCCAGAATAGAAAGAAAGAAGTAAAATTATCTCTCTTGGCAGATGACATGATCTTGTACTTACCAAACCCTACAGATTCCACACAAACACTCACAAACTGTTAAACCTAATAAATTATTTTGGCAGTTTGAGGATACTAATCAACAAGTAATACAAATTAGTTGTTTTTATACACTAACAGTGACCAATCTGGAAAATAAATTTTTAAAAACCCATTTACAATATCATGGACAAGAATAAAATACTTAGGAATAAACTTAACCAACAAGGAAAAAGAACAAAATAAAAAGGCAACCCACAGAATGGGGGAAAATATTTTCAAACAATGTGACCCACAAGAGATTAATCTCTAAAATTTATAAACAGCTTAAGCAACTCAATATCAAAAAACAAATCGATCAAAAAGTGGATTGACCTAAATAGACATTTCTCCAAAGAAGACATACAGATGGCCAAGAGGCACATGAAAAGATGCTCAACATTGCTAATTATTAGAGAAATGCAAATCAAAACTACAATGAGATATCACCTCATATTTGTCATAATAACCACCATCAAAAAGTCTACAAAAAATAAATGCTGGAGAGGGTGTAGAGAAAAGGACACCTTCCTACACTGTTCAAAACGTAAATTGGTACAGCCACTATGGAGAACAGTATGCAGGTTCCTCAAAAAACTAAAAATAGAACTACCATATGATCCAGCAATCCCACTCCTGAGCACATATCTGGAGAAAAACATGGTTTGAAAGGATACATGCTCCCCTATGATCATTGCAATGCTGTTTACGATAGCCAAGACATTAAAGTAACCTAAATGTCTATTGACAGATGAATGGATAAAGAACATGTGGTATGTATATACAATGGAATATTACCATTTGCAGCAACATGAATGGACCTGGAGATTATCATACTAAGTGGAGTAAGCCAGACAGAGGAAGACAAATATCATATGATAATGCTTATATGTGGGATATTAAAAAAAAAGATACAAATGTCCTTAATGTCCTTATTTACAAAACAGAAACAGACTCACAGACTTCAAAAACAAACTTATGGATACCAAAGGGGAAATGTGGTGGTGGTGGTGGGGGAGGAATAAATTGGGAGTTGGGATTAACATATGAACAATATTATGTTTAAAATAACCAACAAGGATCTACTGTATAGCACAGGGAACTCTGCTCAATATTCTGTAATAACCTAAATGGGAAAAGAATTTGAAAAAGAACAGATACATGTATACTGAATCACTTTGGTCTACACCTGAAACTGACATAACATTGCTAATAAACTATAATCCAATATGAAATTTAAAAAAAAAGGTAAAAGACTTGTACACTGAAAATAGAAAACATTGCTCAAAGAAATCAAGGAAGATATAAATAAATGAAAAATCATTCCATATTCATGGGTTGGAAGAATTAATATTGTTAAAGTGCCCGTACTGCCCAAAGTGATTTACAGATTCAATGCAATCTCTATGTAAACCCAGAGCATTTTTTGCAAATATGGAAAAATCCATCCTAAAATTCATATAAAAAGTCAAGGGACCCAAATAGCTAAAACAATCTTCCAACAAAGTTGGAAGACTCACATACCTGATTTCAAAATATAAAACAAAGCAGCTGTAATCACAATGGTGTGATACTAGCGTAAAGGCAGGCATATAGAGGAATGGAACAGAATAGAGAGCCCAGAAACAAATTCTTGTGTATACAGTCAAATTATCTTCAACAAAGTTGCCAATACTACCCAATGATAAATGGAAAAATTTCAAAATATAATGTTGGGAAAACTGGATATCCACAAATGAAAGAATAAAGTAGGATCCTTACCTTGCTCTACATATAAAAATCAACTCAAACTATTTTAATGGACTAAATATAAGATCTAAAATGGAAAAACCCTTGAAAAAACATAGCAGAAAATCTTCAGGACATTGTATTTGATGATGATTCTCGGAGGTGACATCAATGGCACAGTCAACAAACCAAAGATAGACAAATGGGAGTAGAGCAAACTTAAAAACTCAATACACCAAAGAAAACAATTAGGGGCAGAATCAAGATGGCAGAGTGGGAGGATGCAGAGTTCACATCTCGCCACAACTAAGGCACTTACCAGGCACTGGTGGGGGACCTCGACACCCAAGGGGATGGGAGAAACCCCTGAGTGAGTGGGTAGGACATGGTGGGGGAGAGTGAGGGGAGGAGAGGTGGAAGCCAGATGAGATAGTCACCCCTGAGGGGTGGCTGGGGGAGGGGAGGTGTTCCAATGCCTTGAGGGATCCTCAGGAGTTTGGAGGATCCGGGGAAAGGCAGCTAACATGGCTCCCATCCACACAGGCCTCTGGGAGCCTGCTGGGCTCCTGGGCATTGTCCCCAGCTTTCCAGGGCACCCTCTAACTGTGTGGGCCCTAGGGGCATAGGAAGGAGGGAGTGGCAAATTAGAGGAGAAGTGATGGGGGGGACCACTGGGATCAGAGGATTGAGGGGGTAAGCATGATGAGTGTTTCCCCCCAACCCACTCAGGCCCCAAGAAGCAGCTGAGGTCCTGGGCCTGATCATCCACACTCTGAGGCCAGAGGCACTCCAAGCTCCCTCCAGCCACGCTGAGCCTAGCCCTGCCCCCCAAACACCCAGGGCATTTTCCAGAGGTGTAGGTCCTAAGCATATGTCCCACCCCACCTAATTACCATCTCTGCCTAATCCCTGCCTTCACCTAACGCCCCCCACAATCAAGACTTTTTTTTTTTAAACATCTTGCTGTAGTAAGCACTGTAACAGAAATGTCTTTGTTTATATCATCAGTAGACTGGATATGGCTTAGGAAAGGATATCTTAGTGTGAGAATATGAAAATAGAAACTTCCAAACCTGAAAAGCAAACCAAAAAAAATACTGAAAAAAAATCCAGAATGTCTAAGAACTGTAGTACAACTATAAAAAGAGTAACATAGTCATAATGGGAATGCTAGAAGGAAAAAAAAAGAGAAAGAAGAAAACAGAAATTTGAAGCAATAATGACTGAGAATTTTCCCCAAATTAATGTCAGACACCAAAACACAGATCCAGGAAGCTCAGAGAACACAAAGCTCAGCGAACACAAAACTAGGCATATCATATTTAAACTATGGAAAAACAAAGAAAAAGAAAAAATCTTGAAAGAAGCCAGAGGAAAAAGAACACTTTACCTATAGAGAAGCAAGGTTAAGAACTACATCTGACTTCTTTTCACAATGCAAGCAAGATGAAAGTACAGTGAAGTATAAAATGTTGCAAGAGAATAAATCCACCATCCTAGAATTCTGTACCCTGTGAAGTTATCCTTTAACACTGAAGTCGAATTAAATAGTCTTGGACAAACAAAAATTGAGCAAATTTGTTATCAGTAGATCTGCCTTGCAATAAATGTTAAAAGTAGTTCTTCAGTAAAAAAGAAAATGATATAGATCAGAAATAAGTATCTACTTAAATAAACGAAGAACATATGAAAATTAATAAGTGAAGATAAAATAAATTTTTTTATTTTTTACTCTTAATTAATCAGATAAGTCCTTGTTCAAAATGATGTATTTATATCTAAGTATACATACATAAATATTTATGTTTGATTATGCATAACTGAAATGAGTGACAACTATCTTGTAAAGAACAAGTGAGAAATATTTGTTATTATAGGGCACTTGCACTACCCATAAAGCACTTAGTGTTATTTTAAACTGGATTTGTATTAAATGTAAGTGTATACTGCAAACTCCAGAATAGACACTAGAAACATGTATTTAAAAAGCATAATTGAGGGCTTCCCTGGTGGCGCAGTGGTTGAGAGTCTGCCTGCCGATGCAGGGGATGTGGGTTCGTGTCCCAGTCCAGGAAGATCCCACATGCCATGGAGCGGCTAGGCCCTTGAGCTATGGCTGCTGAGCCTGCATGTCCGGAGCCTGTGCTCCGCAACGGGAGAGGCCACAACAGTGAGAGGCCCGCGTACCACAAAAAAAAAAAAAAAAAAACATAACTGATAGGCTGAAAAGGAGACAAAACGGAATTAGATCTCAATTAAAATAATAAAAGGCAGAAAAACAATGGAAGACAAAAATAAGAACAAAGAAAAGGGAAACAAATAGAAAACAGTAAAACATGTGGTAGATATTAACCCAACTGCATTAACAATAATTTTAAATATCAATGATCTAAATGCACTAATTAAAGACAGAGATTGTCAGAATGGAGCAAAGAAAAAAAAAAAGATTCAACTATATATTGTCAATAAGAAATCACTTTAAATATAAAGACACACATGGATAAAGTTAAGGGATGGAGAAAGACATACCATGCAAATTCTAATCAAATAAAAGAGGGGTTAGATATGTTAATTTCAAACAGAATAGACTTCAGAACTATGAAAGTTATCAGGGATATAGAGAGACATTACAGAGAAATGGGTCAATTCTTCTAGAAGACATAATACTTATTGTGTATATACCTCATAAGAACATCAAAATACATGAGGCAAAAACTGATAGAACTGAAAAGATAAATTAATAAATCTGCTATTATAGATGGAAACTTTCACATACCTCTATAGAAATGGTCAGACCCAACACGCAGAAATCAGTAAGAACACAGTTGAACTCAACAACACCATCATTTAACTGGATAAAATTGACATCTATAGACTATTTAATAAAAGAAAATTACACATTCTTCTCAGGTTTACATGAAACATTTACCAAGATAGACCACATTCTGGGTCATATAACACATGAAATTTAAAGAATAGAAATTGTACAATGTTTGATCTTAGATTACAATAGAATTAAACTAGAAGTCAATAAAAGAAAGCCCCCCAAATCTTAGAGATTAAAAACATACTTCTAAATAATACATGATATAAAAAAGAAATCTCATGATAAATTTTAAACTAAATGACAATAAAAAATACAATATTAAATTTTGTGGGATTTGGTGAAAGCAGTGCTTAAAGGGAAATCTATAGCATTGAAAAGCATATATTAGAAAAGAAAAAGGCCTAAAATCAATAATTTAAGATTCCACCTCTGAAACTAAAAGAAAATAGAAAATTAAATCCAAACTAAACAGAGAGAAGAAAAGTAGTAAAAAGTAGAACATAAATCAATGATATTGAATTTCATGGAAAATCAATAGAGAAAATTCAACCAAACTAAAATCTGGTTCTTTAAAAAGATCAATAAAATCTATAAGCCTCTAGACAAGCTAACTAAGAAAAAAAGGAAGACACAAATTACTAATATTAGAAATGAAAAAGGAGACATCACTACAGATCCCCTGGACTTAAAAATATAATCAAAAAATATTATGAACTACTCTATGTCCATAAATTTGATTACTGAGCTGAAATGGACCAATTCCTTGAAAGACACAATGTGCCAAAATTCACAAAAGAAGAAATAATTTGAATAGACCTGTATCTATTAAAGAAATTGAATCACTAACAAATAACCTTTCAAATCATAAAGAACCAGATCTAGCTGGGTTCACTGGTGAATTCTACTGAAAAATTAAGGGTGAATTTATAATGATTCTCTATCTTCCAGAAGATAGAAAAAGAGGGAATACATCCCACTTATTCTATGAGTCCACCATTACCCTAATATCAAAATCACATATAAAACAAGAAAAGAAAATTACAGGCTAATATACTTCATGAACATAGATAACAAAATCCTCAGCAAATTACTAACAAATTGAATCCAATACTGTATAAAAAATTATGCACCAAGTGGGATATGTACAAAGTTTGAAAGGTTGGCTGAATATTTGAAGATCAATTATGTAGTTTAATCTATTATGTCAACAGACTACAGAAGCAAAATCATATGATCATATCAATAATGTTGAATTTTAAATAAATATCTATATGGCTATATTTTCACACAAAAGTATTCTGAATAATTTATGTAAATACTCCACCCTCCAGCAGGTAAACATGACTCCTCACTTTTTTAGTGTATGCTGCATATAGTGACATAGCTGGCAATAGTATAGTATGTTAAGAGGGAGAAAAAGTAACTTTATGTCAGAGAAACCCTACAAATACTACCACTGTCAAGTGATCAAATTTAACATCAACATGGAGAAGTCATGTTAATAGTATGGACCATTTGATTAAAGTAGCTTTTTACCTCTTGTGGTCTTCCTCCTAATCCAAGAAAAAACATCATAAAATTCCGTTAACAGATATTCAAAAACATAACAGATTAGTACTTCTCAAAATTGTCAAGATCATCAAAAACAAGGAAGGTCTGAGAAACTTACACAGTGGAAAGAACTCTAAGAAGTTACAACTAAATCAAATGTGGTATCTTAGATGAGATCTTGGTGCTTAAAAATAGCATTAGATAAAACCTAATGAAATCTGAATAAAGTATGGACTTTAGTCAATAATAATATACCTATATTGGTTTATTAAGAGTGACAAATGATCTGTACTAATGTAGTTAATTATAGGAGAAACTGGGTTTGGGGTATATGGGAACACTAATATCTTTATAAATTTTAGGTAAATTTATATCTATTTTGAAATGTTTTAAGTTTATTAAAAGAACTTCTTTTCTTAATGGTCTTCTGTTTTAGCTGCCCATCCCATCATGAACATTTCCTCATTAGTCAGCATGATACTGAAGCATTTAGTGTTTCCATTAAAAATTAACATTTCACAAGGTGAGGAGGGTTCTTTCTCAAGGCTCTTAACTCTGTAGTGTACACGTTACATCTTTGCCAGGCTTTAGTCATAACCTACATGCTATTAACTCCCAATTTTATGTCTACCATATAACTCTTCTCTGAGGTTCAAAATTACTTTCATATCCTCAGATACGTGTCTCAAAGACGTATTCAACTTGTCCAAAAGTGATCTCATGATCCACACTTTCTCTATCTCCACCCTGGAACTACAATTCAGGGTGGATCATCATCTCAGTGGATGAACCATCATCTTTTGAATTGCATAATCCAGACACCTAGTGTTATTCTCTGAACCTCCCTCTCTGATTCCCTCATAACCATAAAAACTTCTTTCAATTACACCCTTAATACATTTCTTTTCTTTTCTTCACTTACATATCTTCACCTAAGCCCAATCATTGCCATTTGAGTTATTAACATAATCTTTAATCAATTTTCTGATACAACTAATCCATTTCTCAAAATGTAGAAAGAGTGACTTCTTGAAAGCACATAATGGTCATATCCCTTTTGTGTTTTAAAACGTTTAATGACTACTCATTCATTTTCTTTTTTAAAGTAATGTTTCCTGGAGTATAGTTGTTTTACAATATTGTGTTAGTTTCTGCTGTACAGCAAAGTGAATCAACGTATACATACATCCCCTCTTTTTGGATTTCCTTCTCATTTAGGTCACAACAGAGCACTGAGTAGAATTCCCTGTGCTGTACTGTAGGTTATCATTAGTTACCTATTTTATATACAGAAGTGTATATATGTCAATCCTATTCTCCTAATTCATCCCACTCCCCCTTTGCCCCCTTGTATCCATAGGTCTGTTCTCTGTGTCTCTATCTCTATTTCTGCTTTGCAAATAAGTTCATCCGTACCATTTTTCTAGATATGACATATAAGCAATATTATATGAAATTTAATTTTCCCTTTCTGACTTTCTTCACTCTGTATAATAGTGTCTAGGTCTATCCACATCGCTGCATATGGCACTATTTCATTCCTTTTTATGACTGAGTAATATTCCATTGTATATATGTATCGATCTGCTTTATCCATTCCTCTGTTGATGGACATTTAGATTGCTTCCGTGTCCTGGCTATTGTAAATAGTGCTGCAGTGAACTTTGGGGTGCATGTGTCTTTTGGAATTATGGTTTTCTCCAGGTACATGCCCAGGATTGTGATTGCTGGGTCATATGGTAGTTCTATTTTTAGTTTTTGAGGAACCTCCATACTGTTTTCCACAGTGACTATACCAATTTACATTCTAACCAACAGTGGAGGAGGGTTCCCTTTTCTTCACATCCTCTCCAACATTTATTGTTTGTAGATTTTTTGATAATGGCCATCCTGACTGGTGTGAGGTGACACCTCATTGTAGTTTTGATTTGCATTTCTCTAATAATTAGTGATGCTGAGCAGCTTTTCATGTGTTTGTTGGCCATCTGTGTGTCTTCTACGGAGAAATGTCTATTTAGTCTTCTGCCCATTTTTTTGATTGGGTTGTTTGTTTTTTTGATATTGAGCTCCATGAGCTGTTTGTATATTTTGGAGATTAATCCCTTGTCAGTTTCTTCATTTGCAAATACTTCATCCCATTCTGAGGGTTGTCTTTTCATTTTGTTTATGATTTCCTTTGCTGTGCAAAAGCTTTTAAGTTTAATTAGGTCCCATTTGTTTATTTTTGTTTCTATTTTCATTACTCTAGGAGGTGGGCCAAAAATGATCTTGCTGTAATTTATGTCAAAGTGTGTTCTGCCTATGTTTACCTACCTAAGGAGACAAAAGACCTATACTCAGAAAACTATAGGATACTCATGAAAGAAATCAAAGACAGCACAAACAGATGGAGAGATATACCATGTTCTTGGATTGGAAGTATCAATATTGTGAAAATGACTATACTACACAAAGCAACCTACAGATTCAATGCAATCCCTATCAAATTACCCATGGCATTTTTCACAGAACTAGAACAAAAAATTTTACAATTTGTATGGAGACACAAAAGGTCCCGAATTGCCAAAACAATCCTGAGAAATAAAAATGGAGCTGGAGGAATAAGGTGTCCTGACTTCAGACTATACTACAAAGCTACAGTAATCAAGACACTATGGTACTGGCACAAAAACAGAAATATAGATCAAGGGAACAGGATAGGAAGCCCAGAGATAAACCCACATACCTACAGTCACCTAATCTATGACAAAGGAGGCAGAATATACAATGGAGAAGAGACAATCTCTTCAGTAAGTGGTGCTGGGAAAACTGGACAGCTACATGTCAAAGAATGAAATTAGAGCACTCCCTAACACCATACACAAAAATAAACTCTAGATTAAAGACCTAAATTTAAGGCCGGACACTAATGGCTACTCATTCTTAACATAAGATGAAGGCTAATCTTTTTACAAGGTGTCATGATGAATATTTACTTTTTTCTTTTAATTTATCCCGTATGTATAATAGCCTAACACTATGGGATTTTCTAAAGAGTATGCTTTAGTGAATAAGTTTAAATAGATTTAAACTATTTTCAGAGATATTTTTCTAGGAGAAAAAAACAAGGACTTTTATACAAAATAATGAATTTTACATCAAAATATTTTTAACTACTACAGTTGTGACCAGAAGGTAAATTACCAATTGGCTACCTATGCTGAGAGAAATGTGACAGAGTTGTTGTTGCTGTTGTTCATGCTGAACTATTACTGAAAGAAATATGTAATGGCAGAGGTTTGATGCAAATGGGGCAATCTTATCCCTGGGGAGGGAACAAGATGTTGTTGTAACATCTGTTGGGATTTGAAGAAGAAATTAGAATGGTTATTTCAGGGTAATCAGGATTGCTATTTTTACTAGTCATTCAGTGGGTTACATGCCTGAAATATTCTGTTCTTTTTTTTTTCTTAGTAGACAAGCTTTGTATTACAAGAAAGAAGCACTTCAGGGAAATAACCAAAAATTGCTGAAGGAGTGAAATTTTTAATGTCCTATACACATATGCCAGCAATGTAGTCAGCAATTATAGTATCTTGGGAGATTATTTTAATTATTTTATTTATTTATTTATTTAGGCTGTCCCGGGTCTTAGTTGTGGCATGTGGGATCTTCACTGTGGCATGTTTAGTTGTGGCATGTGGACTTCTTAGTTGCAGCATGCAAACTCATAGTTGTGGCATACATGTGGGGATCTAGTTGCCAGACCAGGGATTGAACCCAGGACCCCTGAATTGGGAGTGCAGAGTCTTACCCACTGGACCACCAGGGAAGTCCCATACCTTGGAACATTCTTAAGTTTATGTCCTTGTAAAGTAAGAAGGATGAATATTAATACATGGATTTTTACTTTTAGTCTTAATGAGTGATTGGAGAGAAAGATAATGAAGCAGTTTTCTCTTGTCATTACCAGCTGTTGGAATCAGTAGTTGGAACACCAGGAAGTAATTTTCTTTGATTTGGAGGGGTGATGGCCACCTAAAATCCCAATAGCATGATTAGTTCTTGCTGACTAAAATTTGTCAATACCTACAATTTTCTCTAGCATTAATTTCATTTCTAAAATCTATCAACAATCAGCTTCATCAAGGTATTTAGCTGCTTAGTGGCCCCTTCACCTGCATCTCACCTTGAATTACCCTCAGTGGTAAACCACATGCTTCCACACTATTCTCCCCTGCAAAAAAAAAAAAAAAACAAGAAAGAAAAAAGAAAAACATCTTTTCCTTAAAGCATGAGAGTAGGATATGAGAGACAACCACGTGTGTCATGCATTCACAAATTCAAGCACCAGTTTATTAATTTGTTTGGCTATGGAATTAATTTCATATTCAAAGAATGGTTGTCAAATGTCAACCGCTATAGTTAACCCCTCATCTGATGATATTCTCTTATTATCCTTCTCTATAAAGAGGTTATAAATTTTCTTTCAATTAATGAGTGCTTGAGGAAACTTAAACCATTAGAGAAATAAAACGGTTTAGTAAAATATCACAGAATAATAGATAAATCTGTTATAAGGAAGGTCTACTTTTCCTAAATGTCCTCTGCTGTTCTCATTCTCTCTCTCTCTCCCTCCCCCCAAAACTCCTCTCATTAAGACATATTTCAGGAGCTGTACAATTCACTCACTTAAAATGTACAATTCGTTTTATTATATTCAAACAATCAGGCAACCATCAACACAATCTAAGTTTAGAACATTCTCAATCAGCCTAAAAAGAAACCCAAGACTATTAGCAGCGAATTCCCATTTCACAATATCTCTTTAGCCCTGAGACCCAGAGAGCCACTAATCTACTTTCTCTCAGTAAGTTTGTCTATCCTGGACATTTTATATAAATGGAATAAAAAATGTGACCCTTTATAGCTGGCTCTGTCACTTAGCATGTTTTCAAGTTTCATTCATACCGAATCATGTAACAGTACTTCATTCTTTCATTGTTGAATGTATTCCATTGCATGTATATACTGCATTTTTTGTATCTATTGATCAGTTGATGGACACTTGGGTTGTTTCTACTTCTTGGTCTTTAGGATTAATGATGTTATGAAGGCTTGTGTAAAAGTTTGTGAGTAGACATTTATTTTTGTTCACTTCTGTTTCACTTTTTGGAAAACGTTCGAAAGAATTAGTAATAATTCTTCTTTAAATTTGTGTTAGAATTCACAAGTGAATCTATCTAAGCCTTGTCTTTTCCTTGTGTGAAATTTTTAATGACCAATTCAATCTCTTTACTTGTTTTACACATATTCATACTTTCTATACCTTCTTTAGTCTGTTTCTGCAGTCAAATTCTGTTTTGTTGTCATATATTTTCTCACATTATTCTCTTAATATGTATACAGTCAATACTGATACTTTCTCTTTCATTCCTGATTTAATCAGTTGAGTCTCCTCTTTCTTTCTGTCTTGTTTAGTTTAGCTAAAGCTTTGTCAATTTTTTTGATCTTATCATAGAACTAACTTTTGTTTTCATTAAATTTTCTATTCTCTCTTTTACCAATTTCTGCTCTATTATTTATTCTGCTTGCTTTAGACTTAGTTTGCTCTTCTATCAGTATCTTTAGGTGAAATGTTAACTTATTGATTTCAGACTTCTTTTTGAATAAAGTCATTAACATACATAAATTTAATTCTAATCACGCTTTATATACATCACATAATTTCTGGTATATAGTGTTGTAATTTTAATTCATCTTAAAGTACATTTTAATTATTCTTGTGATTTCCTTAACTCACTGATTAGCAATATGTTTTCACATATTGTGTATTCTCTAAATATCTTATTATACTGATTTTTAATCTCATTGCATTGTAGTCAGATAACATATTTGGTGTGACTTTATTTCTTTCAAATTTATTCAGGAATGTTTCATGCTCTAGTGTGTGGTCTATCCTGGAGAATGTTCTCTGTTCAATGTGCACTTGAGAAGAATATATACTCCACTGCTTGTGGGGGGGGTGGTGGTAGAATGATTTATAGATGTCTGTTAAGTCTATTTGGCTTATAGTTTTGTTTGAGGTGCCTTTATTCTTATAAATCTTCTGCCTAGTTTTCTCTCCATTATTGAAAGTATGGTACTGAAGACTACAACCATTATTGTATTATCAATATTCCTTTATTTCTCTTAGAATTTACTTAATGTATTTTGTGACTCTGTTGTTAAGTACTTATAGGTATATGATCTTTATAGTTTCATGATTGACTGACATTTTATCATCATAAAATGTCCCTCTTTGTTGTAGGAATTTTTTGCTTTAAAGGAATTTTTTTTTTTTTTTATTCTGCCTGATGAATACAACCTCACTTATGGATGCTGTTTATATGACATATTTTAAAAAACATTTTAAATTTTATTATATTTGTGTCTTTTAATCTAAAGTGTGCCTCTTCTAGAAAGCACAAAGCTGGATCTTGCATTATTTTTTAATCCAGGGAGAGAATGAACAAGTTTATATTTATATATTTATTTTTGGCCAGAAAGTTTGTACGGATTTTTCTGTAAGATGTTACAGAAAAACCCTGAATGAACTATTTGGCCAACCCAGTATATTATTTGTTTATATTAACATTCTTACTTACCCTTTCCTGTTCTCTTAATTTGTTACTGAGAGTTCAAGTTAACATCTGATTTTATTTCCTTATTTGATGCAGGTTTTCTACCACTCACTTCTTTTGGGCTATTATCAAACACTATACTAAATTTCTGCATGTATTTTGACAATAGTATATATATGTATGTATGTATTTTTAAAAATATATATATATATTAAAAGATATATATTTAAAAGACAGTAGGATAGATTATATGCATATATATATATATATGTTGTTTTACACACTTTAGCAAATAAAGAAAAAATATACATTTATACTGTCTTAAAATTTCATGATTACCTTTATCAGTGCTCTTTATTTCTTTCATGTGGTTTCGAATTACTTTCTCTGTCACTTGTTCTTAGCCTGAAGAAATTCATTTAGTATTTGTTGTAAAGTGAGCCTTCTAGCAACCAGTTCTCCCCAGTTTTGTTTGTTTAGAAATGTCTTTATCTCACATTAATTATTGAAAGATAATTTAACTGCTGATAAGATTCTTGTTTGACTTTTTTTTCTTTCAGCATTTTGACTATGTCATCTTACTGTCTTGTGACCTCAATCGATTTTGATGAGAAGTCTGCTGTCAATCTTATTGAGGTTTCTTTGTATATGACAAGTTATTTTTCTCTTACTCATTTCAAGGCTTACTTTTTCAGTGTTTGATTTTCAGCATTCTTTCTATGATATGTCTGGTGGTGAATGTTTTCATGTTTATCCTCTTAGATTTCATTTAAATATGTAGATTAATAATTTCATCACATGTGGGAAGTGTTCAGCTTTACTCCTCAAATATTCTTTTTTGCTTCTTTTCCTCCCTCTTTTTTTTGGCATACTTCTTTTATACATATGTCAGTGCACTTAATGGTATCCCATAATTCTGAAGTTCTGTTTATTTTTCTTTATTCCTTCTTCTTTCTAGTCTTCTGATTGCATAAGATTTGTTAAACTATTTTCAATTTTGCTGTTCTTTCTTCTGCCAATCTAAACATACTGTTTGACACTACTAATGACTTTTTTTTTAAGTTTTAGTTATTGTGTTTTCAATTCCAGAATTTCTGTTTGATTTTTTCTTTTTATTATTTCTATCTCTTGACTCATGTTCTCTTATTGATAAGACATTGCCAACATATCTTCCTTTACTTCTTAAGCATTGTTTCCATCAATGAAAATATTTGTAAATATTTACAATAGCTGCTTTGAAATCTTTGCTTACTAAATCTGATTTTGGGTCCCTTTCAAAGGCTATTTCTATTGTCTTTTTTCTTTTTTTTTTTTTTTACTTAGTATACATCACACTTCCCTGGTTTTTGCAAAGAAGTGGTGTTTTATACTGAACATTTTAGATAATATATTGTACCAAAATCAATACTCCCCCCCACTCCCCATTATGGCTTGTTGTTGCTCTTTGTTTACTCAGTCACTTACTACTGGATATACTATTTAATGTAGCTTATTTCTTCTGATAAGATCAGTTTCTTATGTTGCTCCTTCTAATCAGTAACTCTGCTCTGAATCTGTCCCCTGAGATAACACTTGAGTAGCTGTGCTATCTTTGGCTGTCTCCTTCTCAAATATTTCTGTTAAGCAGTCTGTCTCTATTTGTATCACACCCAGCTGTTTGTCTTCATTAATTGCAGAATGCATGCTCTATTGTTTTGACAGTTACCTGGAGGCATAAATTGCTCCAAATTTTGATCCCTTCAATTTAGTCCTTTACAAGGGAATTTTTTTTTTTTTTTTTTTTTTTTTTTTTTTGTGGTACACAGGCCTCTAACTGTTGTGGCCTCTCCCGTTGTGAAGCACAGGCTCCAGATGTGCAGGCTCAGCAGCCATGGCTCACGGTCTTAGCCACTCCGCGACATGTGGGATCCTCCTGGACTGGGGCACAAACCTGTGTCCCCTGCATCGGCAGGCAGACTCTCAACCACTGTGCCACCAGGGAAGCCCAACAAGGGAAATTTTAAACCAGCTTTAAAGCTGCAGTCTTTGAGGTTCATTCCAACTTCAGGAGGGTTCCTCCCTTTAGTTCTCTCTGTTAAACTTCTAGATAGTCTGATGTTTAGCTCTCATAGAGTGACCAGCCTACTCATAATTATCTACCACCAAAATCTCTATTGTTTTTGACATCCCCATTCACTCTTTCAAATGAAGTCAATTTTCTTGAGAAGAACTTCCAAAGTCTCTCTCCGTTCTTATAGCCTGCCTCTCCCTTTGGTCAAAACATCTCTGCTGCTGCTCTGGATCTGGGTGTGCAGATATTTGTCCATTTCTTTGCTGGTCCAGAACATTAGCCTCCAGTCTTCTCAGATTTACTCTCCATGGGTGGAACCAATGTACTATGGGTAAAGCACAACAAGGATGATTGGGACTTCATTATTCTCAGTTTCTGCCGTATAAATGTGGTTTGGGTGGAGAAAGGAGTCCCAGATGGTTCAGATTATCTTGCCTGGAATAGAATTTCCAAAAAATAGAGCTGTGGGAATGGGAAAACTTGATAGCTTCCTCCTTCTGTGGAGATAAATTATCTCTTGTCTGGTATGTAGGAGAAGAGGGAGCACTAAGCTCTTGAACGTTCCTACCAGGATTACAGATTCCATTACGATGAACTGATGGGGGGAGTGAGTGGGCTATAGCTCAAACATCACAGACTATTGCTATTCTTAGCGAGATTTACATTTTCTTGAATAAATACTTCTTAATTTACTCTCTGCCTTTAGAACAATTCCCAAAGACTTTAAATGGCTGTGGGTTTTTTCGTTTTTAATATTTTTCTTCAGTTTAGCTTTCTTTGTCAGAAAAAGATGTGCTGAGCTCCTCACATCACCATTCTGAACTTGTTCTCCTTATTATCTTATTATACTAGTGCTCCCTTCCTTTATTCTCTCCAAGATTTATGACTGGTGACTATGCCCTCATGCTTAATATCCCCTTACCTCCACCAATAAGCAATTGAGAGCTAACTGTATAAGAATCCAGACAATATTACTAAATCACCAAGATATACTACACAGAGACAAGTATTAAACAATATGAAATGTCTATTAGTGAAAGTACTCAATCTATTTTACTCATTTATTTCTAGACCTTTAATGGCTTAGCCATATTTTTCTACTACCACTATTATTATAACATACAATCAGTTGTTTTCTACCTATATTTTGTTTGTTATCTTCACTTTCTTAACCTAAACTGTTGCATTTACCACCTTAGTAAATGCAACCTTATTAATCTGAAGGTATTCCTTTTTTTAATCTTTTCCCTTATAGTATCAGGCTTATGGCCCCTGAATTTTATGAACCAGAAACACAGGCTGCTTGCCTCTCTAAGGGCCAATGTGATGCTTATCCTAGTGTATAATTTAATAAATTTCATTTATATATTAAGGAAAAAAGCTATTATGTACTTAAAAAATAAATTAGAACAAGATTTGAGGAGGAAAGTGAAGGTAAACCAAATGCAATTTTATGTCAGACGCTGGAGAAACATTATCTTGATATGAGGTAAGAATTATCATTTTCATTTTACATTTAAGATTCATGAAACTCAGAAAAAAATAAATCATGTGTTATTAGGTCAGAGCTAGTATTTGAAACCATTTTCTGTAGGGTCCATGTTTTGAAGCAAAATCTCTGTAGCATACCATGAATAATGACATCCTTAGGAATGTCTCCTAAGATAGAGTGTCCACATATAGTAGTGAAAATAAGCAGAAATTCCAGACTTGTACCAATCCTCATAAATTTTTGACATTAAGCGAGGTTATACTTTAATACTGCAATAAATACACCACTAAGGATTAAGGAAGAGGTTAAATCAAACTACAATAAAAAAGTTAGTGACAAAAAATTTATCTAAAGTGTGTAAAGATTTGTTTTATTATAACACCCAGTTATTTTAAACAAGTTTTTATCTTTGTTTAAAAGGTATTCATTCTTGGCAAAATCTTATGAAAAAATAGGCCTCTATGACTTGAATAATCTTTTCAAATTATCAACCACTATCCTCATTTCTAGAGAGGATCTATGAAGAAAACAATTTTTGAGTGATTCATGCTACAAACTCAAAATGCAAAATGAGAGCCATTGCCACAAGGTGTTTTAAGAAAAATTATGCAGAAAAAATCTCCAAATTGAATGGAGTTACATATTTGCTACAAGGAATATTTCCTTTATAAAAACTGTTTTATAAATATGATAGTTTTATTGAGATTTATGGACAATTTTTAAATATTTTTGTACCATCAAAAATAATTTTAAGCTATTGCAAAACAGGTTAAAGGCAATTACGTATGTGTGTGTGTTAAGGAAACAAGTTAGTTGAAGGTTATATTTAATTAAATTTAATTAAAAGCATTTATATGCTGTTACTGAGGTGTTATTTTGCTCATCAAAAAACAAAAAAGAAAACAAAATTTTCTACATAATAACTTCCATTCACTTTTAACATAATAGCCCCCAATAATTATAAAGTCATTTCTATCATCTTATCAAGATAAGCAAAACTTTTTTTTCTACGTACAAGAACTACATTTTACAATGAATGTTAGCAATGTATTTTATTTTGAGGGTAGTATAGGTAAAGACAACACTTTGAGATTGTTTTCATTGATAACATTTTAAAAGTTTCTCTTCAAAAGCAATTAAAAACTAATTTCCATGATAAATGTAATAGCTAAATTAAACATTATGTTAAAGATCAACAACCTCAGTTAGTTTATAAAGAGGAAGCTGTTATGCTTCATATCATATTAGAAGTTTTTGGAACTAAATTATGTGAAAAGCAAGTGCCTTCTGCCACCAGACATTTTTGTCAACATAGCTAGGAAAAGGCTGTTGAAACTTACATATTTTTGTAACAGAGGTCAAAAATTACATCCAGAATCAAATTCTTTAGAAGTCTGGACAGAGATTTTTTTTTATTTTTAATTAAAAAAAAATAGTGTTATTTAACAAATAACCTTCCACTCATTATTTTTATGACTTTTATATTGTATAAATTTCCAAAAATATTTAGAAATTTTCACATTTTAGACTGTTTATTATATTTCAAAGGACTTAATGGTTATATATTGAAGCTTCATGGTAGTATACAATTCAGACTTTAGAACAAGACTGCTTAGATTTCATTTACTAGCTACCAACTTGGGGAAAGTTACTGTGAACTATAAGCCTAAGTATTCTTAAATATAAAACAAGGATCATAAGAGAAATCATAAGCATGAACATGTTTGCAGAGATATTGAGAGTATCCCAGGGATAATGAATTTTCCATGAAGGTTGCTCATCCTTATTACTGTATAATATAGAGTTTCTTATATATAAGGAACTAAATATTTTAAGTTTAATAATCGTGTTAATCATTATAATATCTTAAATGTTTTGCTTCTACATTCCCCCACAAACAACTATATTATATATGTGCATTCATTTTTTTTGTTTCAGCAGAAGTGTTATTTATATTTATGTGGTGAATATGATAATATGAAAAATAGTAGAAAAGTTCAGTATAATTTAAAGGTAATCAGAAATTCCTAATATAACAATATCTATGCTTTGATAATTTTTAGACTGTATCAGGGTTCTCCAGAGAAATGGAACCAAAAGGACCCCCCCCCCCTCATTTCTCTCTCTCCCTTTCTCCCTCTTTTATGAGATTTCTCATAAGGAATTGACTCATGATATTATGGAGGCTGAGAAGTCCCACAATCTGCAAGATGCGAATTGGAGACCCAGGAAAGCTGGTGTTGTAGTTGGAAGGCCTGAAAGCCAGAAAGCTGTTGGTGTAGATTCTAGTCCATGTCTAAAAGACTGAGAACCAGGAGTACCTAGGTCAAGAAAAGATCGAAGTCCCAGATCACACAGTCAGGCAGAGAGTGAAATCAACATTTCTCTACCTTTTTCTCTATTCAGGCCCTGAAGGGTAGATACACACACATAACTGAAGTGTTCATATTTTCATAAAAAATATTTCACAATAATATGCATATCTATGTGTGTTTAATATACTGGGCTGTTCATTCAAAAAAATTAGGTTCTATTAAAGTATAGTTGATTTACAATGTTGTGTTAGTTTCAGGTGTACAGCAAAGTGATTCCGTTAT
>RJWK010006995.1:0-21406 GCA_004363435.1 Platanista minor
TTCCCATCTTACCCCTAGGTTCTTCATGACATTTTTTTTTCTTAGATTCCATATATATGTGTTATCATACAGTATCTGTCTTTTTCTGACTTACTTCATTCTGTATGACAGACTCTAGGTCTATCCACCTCACTACAAACAACTCAATTTCATTTCTTTTTATGGCTGAGTAATATTCCATTGTATATATGTGCCACATCTTCTCCATCCATTCATCCGATGATGGACACTTAGGTTGCTTCCATCTCCTCGCTATAGTAAATAGAGCTGCAGTGAACATTTTGGTACATGACTCTTTTTGAATTATGGTTTTCTCAGGGTATATGCCCAGTAGTGGGATTGCTGGGTCATATGGTAGTTCTATTTGTAGTTTTGGGGGGTTTTTTTGGTTTTTTTTTTACATCTTTATTGGAGCATAATTGCTTTACAATGGTATGTTAGTTTCTGCTTTATAACAAAGTGAATCCGTTATACATATGTTCCCATATCTCCTCCCTCTTGCGTCTCCCTCCCTCCCACCCTCCCTATCCCACCCTTCAAGGTGGTCAAAAAACACCGAACTGATCTCCTTGTGCTATGCGGCTGCTTCCCACTAGGTATTTTACATTTGGTAGTGTATGTATGTCCATGCCACTCTCTCACTTTGTCACAGCTTACCCTTCCCCCTCCCCATATCCTCAAGTCCATTCTCTAGTAGGTCTGTGTCTTTATTCCTGTCTTGCCCCTAGGTTCTTCACGACATTTCTTTTTTTCTTAGGTTCCATATATATGTGTTAGCATACGGTATTTATCTTTCTCTTTCTGACTTACTTCACTCTGTATGACAGACTCTAGGTCCATCCACCTCACTACATATTCACATTCCCACCAGCAGTGCAAGAGTGTTCCCTTTTCTCCACACCCTCTCCAGCATTTATTGTTTCTAGATTTTTTGATGATGGCCATTCTGACCGGTGTGAGATGATATCTCATTGTAGTTTTGATTTGCATTCCTCTAATGATTAATGATGTTGAGCATTCTTTCATGTGTTTGTTAGCAAACTGTATATCTTCTTTGGAGAAATGTCTCTTTAGGTCTTCTGCCCATTTTTGGATTGAGTTGTTTGTTTTTTTGTTATTGAGCTGCATGAGCTGCTTGTAAATTTTGAAAATTAATCCTCTGTCAGTTGCTTCATTTGCAAATATTTTCTCCCACTCTGAGGGTTGCCTTTTGGTCTTGTTTATGGTTTCTTTTGCTGTGCAAAAGCTCTGAAGTTTCATTAGGTGCCATTTATTTATTTTTATTTCCATTTCTCTAGGAGGTGGGTCAAAAAGAATCTTGATGTGATTTATGTCATAGAGTGTTCTGCCTATGTTTTCTTCTAAGAGTGATAGTTTCTGGCCTTACATTTAGGTCTTTAATCCATTTTGAGTTTATTTTTGTGTATGGTGTTAGGGAGTGTTCTAATATCATACTTTTACATGTACCTGTCCAGTTTTCCCAGCACCATTACTGAAGAGGCTGTCCTTTCTCCACCGTACATTCCTGCCTCCTTTATCAAAGATAAGGTGACCATGTGTGCGTGGGTTTATCTCTGGGCTTTCTATCCTGTTCCATTGATCTATATTTCTGTTTTTGTGCCAGTACCATACTGTCTTAATCAAGAAGCTTTTTCATATAGTCTAAAGTCAGGGATCCCTGATTCCTCCAGCTCCGTTTCTTGTTCTCAAGATTGCTTTCGCTATTCGGGGTCTTTTGTGTTTCCATACAAATTTGATTGTGGAGATTTAATCCACTGCTCCTGAGGCTGCTGGGAGAGATTTCCCTTTCTCTTCTTTGTTTGCATGGCTCCCGGGGCTCACCTTTGGATTTGGCCCCGCCTCTGCGTGTAGGTCGCCGGAGGGCATCTGTTCTCCACTCAGACAGGACGGGGTTAAAGGAGCAGCTGATTCGGGGGCTCTGGCTCACTCAGGCTGGGGAGAGGGAGGGACATGGAGTGCGGGGCGAGCCTGTGGCAGCAGAGGACAGTAGGACGTTGCACCAGCCTGAGGCGCGCCGTGCGTTCTCCCAGTGAAGTTGTCCCTGGATCCTGGGCCACTGGCAGTGGCGGGCTGCACATGCTCCCCCGAAGGGAGGTGTGGATAGTGACCTGTGCTCGCACACAGGCTTCTTGGTGGTGGCAGCAGCAGCCTTAGCATCTCATGCCAGTCTCTGGGTTCCGCGCTGTTAGCCGCACCTTGCACCCGTCTCTGGAGCTCCTTTAAGCAGTGCTCTTAATCCCCTCTCCTCGTGCACCAGGAAACAAAAAGCTTGTTGAGGATTTTTGCATCTATGTTCATCAGTGATATTGGCCTGTAATTTTCTTTTTTTGTGGTATCTTTGGTTTCAGTATCAGGGTGGCAGTGGCCTCATAGAATGAGTTTGGGAGTGTTCCTTCCTCTGCAATGTTACCTCTTCTCTAAATGTTCGATAGAATTTGCCTGTGAAGCCATCTGATCCTGGACTTTTGTTTGTTGGAAGTTTTTAAATTACAGTTTCAATTTCAGTACTTGTAATTGGTTTGTTCATATTTTCTATTTCCTCCTGGCTCAGTCTTGGAAGATTGTACCTTTCTGAGAATTTGTCCATTTTGTTGATAAATAGTTGCTTTAGTCTCTTACGGTCCTTCGTACTTCTGAGCCCTCCCTTTTTTTCATGAGTCAATTTTATCTCTTCAAAGAACCAGCTTTTTCGTTTCATTGATCTTTTCTATGGTTTTATTCTTCTCTATTTCATTTATTTCCTCTCTGATATTTAATGATTTCTTTCCTTCTACTAACTTTGTGTTTTGTTTGTTCTTCTTTCTCTAGTTACTTTAGGTGTAAGATTAGGTTATTTTTTTGAGATTTTTCTTCTTTCCTGATGTAAGATTGTATTGCTCTAAACTTCCCTCTTTTTTGCTGCATCCCGTAGTTTCGGATTGTCGTGTTTTCTTTGTCATTTTTCTCCAGTTATTTTTTAGTTTCCTCTTTGATTTATTCAATGATCCATTGGTTGTTTAGTAACATATTGTTTAACCTTCACGTGCTTGTGTTTTTTACTTTTTTGTTTGTAATTGATTTCTAATCACATAGCACTGTGGTTGGAAAAGATTCTTGATGTGATTTCAATTTCCTTAAATTTACCGAGGCTCACTTTGTGGCTCAGCATATGATCTATCCTGGAGAATGTTCCATTTTCACTTGAGAAGAATGTGTGTTCTGTTGCTTTTGTGTGGAATGTTCTATAAATATCAATTAAGTCCATCTGATCTAATATGTTCCCTGTTGATTTTCTTTCTGGAAGAGCTGTCCATTGATGTAAGTGGGTGTTAAAGTACTCTACTATTATTGTGTTACTGTTGATTTCTCCTTTCATGGCATTTGCCTTATATATTGACGTGCTTCTATTTTGGGTGCATATATATATTTACAATTGTTATATTTGCTTCTTGTATTGATCTCTTGATCATTTTGTAGTGTCCTTCCTTGTCCCTTGTAACAGTCTTTATTTTAAAGTCTATTTTGTCTGATATGAGTATTGCTACTCCTGATTTCTTTTTATTTCCATTTGCATGGAATATCTTTTTCCATACCCTCACTTTCAATCTGTATGTGTCCCTAGATCTGAATTGGGTCTCTTTTAGACAGCATATATACAGGTCTTGTTTTTGTATCCATTCAGCAAGCCTGTGTCTCTTGGTTGGAGCATTTAATCCATTTACATTTTAGGTAATTATCCATATGTATGTTCTTATTGCCATTTTGTTAATTTTGGATTTGTTTTTGTAGGTCTTTTTTCTTTGCTTCCTCTTTTGTTCTCTTGGGATTTGATGACTATTTCTAGTATTGTGTTTGGATTGCTTTTTCTTTTTTGTGTATCTGTTGTACATTTTTGGTGTGCAGGTCCCATGAAGTTTTGATATAGCAGCCTACATATATACAAGATTATTTCAAGTTGTTGCTCTCTTAATTTCAAAGGCATTTCCAATATCCTGCATTTGTACTGTCCTCTTCTCATGATTGCTGGGTTTGTTATCATATTTGTGTGTGGAGTCTTTCCTACCTTTAGCTTTCCCATTCGTGATTTTCTTGTTTCTGATTGTGGCCTTTTCTTTTCCACCTAGAGAAGTTCCTTTAGCATTTGTTTTAAGGCTGGTTTAGTGATGCTGAATTCTCTTAGCTTTTGCTTGTCTATGAAGCTTTTAATTTCTGTCAAATCTGAATGAGAGCCTTGCTGGGTAAAGTATTCTTGGTTGTCGGTTTTTCCCTTTCATCACTTTAAATGTATGGTGCCACTCCCTTCTGGCCTGCTGAGTTCCCACTGAAAAATCAGCTGATATCCTAATGGGGATTCCGTTGTATGTTGTTTGTTGCTTCTACCTTGTTGCTTTTAATATTTTCTCTTTGTCTTTAATATTTTTTAGTTTGATTAATATGTCTTGGAATGTTCCTCCTTGAGTTTATCTTGCCTGGGACTCTGCACTTCCTGAACTTGAGTGATTCTTTCCTTTCCCATGTTAGAGGAGTTTTCAGCTGTAATCTCTTCAAATATTTTCTTAGGCCCTTTCTCTCTGTCTTCTCCTTCTGGGACGCCTATAATGCGAATGTTGGTGTGTTTATTGTTATCTCAGAGGTCTCTGAGACTGTCCTCATTTTTCTTTTCATTCCTTTTTCTTTATTCTGTTCTGAAGCAGTGATTTCCACCACTCTGTCTTCCAACTCACTTATTCGTTTTTCTGCCTCATTTATTCTGCTGTTGATTCCCTGTAGTATATTTTTCATTTCGGTTATTATATTGTTCATCTCTGTTTGTTTGTTAAGTCTTCTAGCTCTTTGTTAAACATATCATATCTTCTTGGTTTGTACCTCCATTCTTTTTCCGAGATCTTGGATCATGTTTACTATCATTACTCGGAATTACTTTTCAGGTAGATTGCCTATCTCCACTTCACTTAATTGTTCTTCTGGGGTTTTATCTTGTTCCTTTGTCTGGACCATAGTTCTCTGTCATTTCACTTTGTCTAACTTTCTGTGTTTGTGGTTTCCTTTCCACAGGCTGCAGAGTTGTAGTTCCTATTGCTTCTGGTGTTTGCCTCCTGTTGGGTGAGGTTGGTTCAGGGTCTTGTGCAGGCTTCCTAGTGGGAGGGACTGATGGCTGCCCACTGGTGGGTGGAGCTGTGTCTTGTCCCTCTGGTGGTCATGGTCATGTCAAGGGGTGTGTTTAGAGGTGGCTGTGAGCTCAGTACAACTTAAGCAGCCTGTCTGTTGATGGGTGGGGCTGTGTTCCCACCCTGCTGGTTGTTTGGCCTGAGGTGTCCCAGCACTGGAGCTGCAGGCTGTTGGGTGGGGCCAGGTCTTGGTGCCAAACAGTAACCTCCAGGAGAGCTCACACCCATTAGTATTCCCTGGGACCTCCACCACCTGCCCCCACCATGAGCCACAGCTGACCCCTGCTTCCCCAGGACAATCTCTAAGAACTGCAGGTGAGTTTAGCCCTGGCTCCTGCTTTGTGTGGGTCCCAGTGCATGTGAAACCTTGTGTGCACCTTCCAAGAGTGGAGTCTCTGCAGCAGTGATTTCCACCACTCTGTCTTCCAACTCACTTATTCGTTTTTCTGCCTCATTTATTCTGCTGTTGATTCCCTGTAGTATGTTTTTCATTTCGGTTATTATATTGTTCATCTCTGTTTGTTTAAGTTTTCTAGCTCTTTGTTAAACATATATTGTATCTTCTTGGTTTCCCCCAGTCCTGCAGAGCTCCTGCATTCAAGGCTCGCTGGCCTTCAAAGCCAAATGCTCTAGCCTAAATCCTCAGGCTGGGGTGCCTGACATGTGGCTCAGAACTCACTCCTGTGGGAGAACCTCTGTGATATATTTTCCAGTTTGTGGGTTGCCCACCCGGTGGGTATGGGATTTGATTATATCCTGAAAGCACCCCTCCTACCATCTGGTTGTGGTTTCTTCTTTGTCTTTGGATGTAAAATATCTTTTTTGGTAGGTTCCAATCTTTTTTGTTGGTGGTTGTTTAGCAGTTAGCTGTAATTTTGGTGTTTTCATGAGAGGGTGAGCTCAAGTTCTTCTACTTTGCCATCTTGTCCACAATCAAGGGGCTGCTTTTAGTTTGGATGCTTTACGCCTCTTTCCTCAGCATGTGCTGGCTGTTAGCCCCTTGAAATGGGTGTGTACAGGTGTGGTGGCCTATGCATGCTCCCAGGATGGCGGGTACAGCAACCTGCACCTGTGCCCACATCTCTTAGTGGAGGCGGCTGCCTGCGCACTCCCACGACAGCAGGGGCAGTAATTGGCGCCTGTTCTCATGTCTCTTAGTGGTGGTGACAGCTCACACACTCCTGGGACAGTGAGGGCAGTGACTAGCATCTTCTTGTGGGTGTCACAGCAGCAGCAGCAGTCCGTGCACTCATGGCACAGTGGGGGTAGTGATTGGCACCTACTTGCAGGACTCTTAGTGGTGGCGGCAGCATATTCCCATTTCTGGAACCCAGGATGGCATTGGTGGCTTGCACCCACCCCAGGAGTTCATGTAGATGGTGTCCTGTTGCCTGAGAGTGCACATAGAGAAAGAGGCTCCTATGGAGGTCCCACTCCCTCTCCCTCACACCCCCAATGGAGCCTTGCCTCTGTGGCGGGCCCCAGCTTCTTCTGAGTGTACCCTCAGTTGCCACACTCCAGCCTCTTCAGGCTGTGTCCACACAGCCAACTGTGGTCCTCTCCCAGGTCTGAGCTCCAAAGCCTGAGCTTCAGCACCCAGCCCCTGCCTGCACCAACAGTTGAGCATCTGAGGCTGAGGAGCACAGGGTGGCAGTACCAACCGTTTCTGCATGTCATTCTTCATTTTGCCTACTGCAAATTGGTTGCTGCGCTCTCCTCTGAGGCTCCAAAGCTACTCCTCCATCCAGGCTGATCTCCCCACCTGTGAGGGGACTTCCCAGGGTGCAGGAACCTGTCCTCCTTCACAGCTCCATCCCTGGGGCACAGGTCCTGTCCCAATTCCTTTGCTCTTTTTCTTTTTTCTTTTGTCCTACCCAGTTACGTGGAGGTTTTCTTGCCCTTTCAGAAGTTTGAGGTCTTCTGCCAGCATTCAGTAGATGTTCTGTACAAATCATTCCACTTGTAGATGTATTTTTTATGTATTTGTAGGAGGCAGTAAGCTTCACTTCCTGCTCCTCTGCCGTCTTGAGCCCCCCCCTTAACACAATTTTGAACAAAAATTAGTAAAAAAAAAAAAAAAAAAAAAAAGCAATCAGTAGAAACAGACTCTGAGGAAGCCCAGATGTTGGACTTAATAAACAGAGACTAAATTAAATCCATAGCACTTGGTATAGACCTTTGCACAATAAGTAACTCAATAAGTATTTGTTGAATGAATGAATACAGGAGTGCATGAGGAAAGAGTTATAATATAAAATTAAAATGGAAAAATAGGAAAAGTAGAAAAATTTAAAAGTCAGTGAGCAGACGGTTTTTCAGGGGAAAAAAGCCTTTTAAGCATAGATCCCTTTACCAATCCACACTGTCTTTCATCACAGAATTGTGTAAGAAATACCTAAAAGATATCTTCCCCCACCTTGTTTTTCTTCAAAATTTCCTTAGCTGTTCATGTGCTATGCTCTGCCATATGAGCTTCACTGAGAATTACCTTGTCAAGTTTCATGAAAACTTCACAGGTATTTAAAGTGAAATTGCATTAAGCTAATATTGTCATCCTTACAGTATTGAATATTCCTGTCATGAATGTGGCATACTCTCCTTTTATCAGGTCTTTGACCATCTTTAATGATGTTCATTAATTTCTCATAATTGTCCTGCACATCTTTTATTAATATTTATTGCTATGACCTTATTTTCTGTTGATATTTTTTTATTTATTGATTTGCAACTTTAATGAGATGTAATTGACATATAACATTGTGTAAATTAAGATGCACAATGTGTTTTTGATACACTTATATATTGCAATATGATTACCACCATAGTGTTGGCTAACACCTCCATCACATCAGATAATAACCATTTCTTTTTTGTTGTGAGAATAAACTCTACTCTCTTAGTGATTTTTAATAAAGCAATACGGTACTGTTAACTATAATCACAATGCTGTGCGTTAGGTACCCAGAACTTATTCATCTTATAACTGGATATGTGTACCTTTTGACCAGCATCTCCCCAATTCCCTTACCCCTCAGCCCCTGGTAACCACCATTGTATTCTATTTCTACAAGATGAGCTTTTTAAGATCCACATATAAGTGGTATTAAGTACTATCTGTCTTCCTCTGTCTCACTTATTTAACATAATGCTTTCAAGGTCCATCCAAATGTCACAAATGGCAGGATTTCCTTCTCCTTATGGTTGAAGAATATTCCACTGTATGTAGTTATATACACACACAGCCTCTTCTTTATCCATTCATCCACTGAGGGACATTTAGGTTGTTTCCGTGTCTTGGTTATTGTGAACAATGCTGCAGTAAACAAGGGAGTGCAGATATCTTTTCAATATCCATTTAATTGCCTTTGTATATATACCCAGATGTGGAATTTCTGGATTGTATGGTAGTCCTATTTGTAATTTTTTGAGGAATTTCCATACTGTTTTCCATATTGCCTGTACCGGTGTACATTCTCACCAACAGTGCACAAGGGTTCTCGTTTCTCCATGTCATCACCAACACTTATTATCTCTTCTCTTTTTGATGATAGCCATTCTAAAAGGCGCAAGATGATAACTCATTGTGAGTTTAATTTGCATTTTCTCTGGTTAAAAGTAGTGTTGAGCACCTTTTCGTGAACATGTTGGCCATTTGTATGTCTCTCTAGGAAAAATGCCTATTCAGGTCTTCTGCCGATATTTTCAATTGTTTTTACTGTTTCTTTTGCTGCACAGAAGCTTTTAAGTTTGATATAGTTCCACTTATTTATCTTTGTCGCTCATGCTTTTGCTGTCATTTCAAAAATAATCATTGCCAAGACCAGTGTCACAGAGATTTTTCCCTATGTTTTCTTCTAGGAGCTTTATGTTTGCAGTTCTTATGTTTAAGTCTTTAATCCATTTTGAGTCAAGTTTTGTGAGTGGTGTAAGATAAGGGTGCAATTTAACTTCTCTGCATGCAGTTATCCAGTTTTCCCACTAACATTTATTGAAGAGACTATCCTTTCCCTGTTGAGTATTCTTGACTCCCCTGTCAAATATTAGCTGATGTATCTATCTATTCTATTCCATTGATCTACATGTCTATTTTTATGCCAGTACCATACTGTGTTGATTACTATAGCTTTATAGTATAGTTTGAAATCAGGAAGTGTGCTGCCTCCAGCTTTGTTCTTTGTCAGCATTTGTCTATTCAAAGGTTTTTGTGGTTCCATACAAATTTAAGGATTGTTTTTCCTATTTCTGTGAAAAATGCCATTGGAACTTTTTTATAGGGGTTGCATTGAATCTGTTGATAGCTTGGCATAATATGGTCATTTTAACAGTATTAATTCTTCTAATCCATGAAGATGGGCTATCTTTCCATTTGTGTTATTTTCAATTTCTTTCATCAAAGTCTTATAGTTTTCAATGTATAGATCTTTAATTTCTGTGGTTAAATTTATTCTCATTTTTTATGCAGTTGTAAATGGGACTGCTTTCTTAATTTCTCTTTCTCATAATTCATTACTAGTATATAGAAACTCAGCTGATTTTTGTTTATTGATTTTGTATTCTCTAACTTTACTGAATTCTTTTATTAGTTCCAACATATTTTTTGGTGGCCTCTTTAGTTTCTCCATATAATTTCATGTCATCTGCAAAATGAGACAGTTTCACTTCTTCCTTTCTGAATTTAATGCCTTTTATTTCTTTTTCTTGCCTGATTGCTCTAGCTAGGACCTCCAATACAATGTTGAATCAAACTTGCCAGGGTAAAATGAGCTTCATTGGTAGTGTGCTAGTGGTGGTATAATGCCACCACAATGTTAAGTATGTAACAGTCAAGGCTGCTGTAGCAAGAGACCACAGTGACTTAAGAAATAATTTTATTGGGAGGTGGTAAGGACTGGTAAGGCATCCTGGTATCAGATTACTAGGCTCCTTCTATCATGTTGCTTTGTTATATCTAGGGTATTTTTTCTGTATCTTTGAAGATTTACAGTCCTGCCTTCAAGAATGAGGAAAAAGAAGGAAGGCACACTCTTCTCATTTATGTACAACCCAGGAGTTGTTACACATCACTTCTACTCGTATCCCATTGGACAGATCCTGGTCACAAAGCTACACCTAACTGTAAGACAGTCTGATAACTATCTTAATTGAGGTGAGCATACACCCAGCAAAACACCTATAACTAAGACCAATCACCACTTAGGGGGAAAGCTACAAGTTCATCTGTTACAAGATGAATAGTATTTTAAGAATAGTATTTAGAAGAAACAAATAAGCAAAATGGGGGGACAACTTCCTCTATATAATCCTCATATGCACAGAAATGGAAATAATTTAAAAACCCTATTCAGAAATAATTCCCAGATGCATGTAACGTGGCTGTCTGAATATTAAGAAATTCTTCCAAGTGCATTATTTTTCCAAATACACTTATCATATATGATCTTTCAGATACTACGCTATAAAAGGCTGTAGCTTTATATGTTGCCATCTCCTTTTAAAATATATTTTGAAATTTATACGAAAGATTATTTGTGCATAGTGATGAACTTTAGAGAATACAATATTAAAAATAGAGTATAAAGATTACTCATTATATTGGGGACTTCCCTGGCTGTCCAGTGGTTAAGACTCCACGCTTCCACTGCAGGGGTCATAGGTTTGATCCCTGGTCAAGGAACTAAGATCCTGCATGCTGCACTGTGTGGCAAAAAAAAAAATTACTCATTATATTATCACCCAGAGATAACTGATAATATTAGTCAACTTATTTCTTTTTCTTATGCATATATTTAACAAAACTCAAGTCATTTATTTATCTTCCTTTTTGTTACCCAGTGGTATATTATGCCTACATTCCCATGTCATTAAACACCATTCAAAAGCCTGAATTTTTTTATAAGTTATCTTCTTCCTAAATGCCTTATTGGTTTTACTATAAAATCATGGTACCATTGTAAAAGTGTATAAAATTATACCTACAGATGATAAAAGCATGAAAGTTAAGATGCTCTTATACTTAAAATCTCATTATTAATATAAAATTATTCTAAAATTAAGCTACAAAAGTTTTTAATTCTACAAAAATTTGAAGTTGTAGTTAACTGTTTACCTACATTGTGGTTTAGAAGCTATATTACTTGTTTGACTTAGGAGATATATTCATGCCAACCTAATTTTGGCTCTACTTTACCTATCTCGTATTAATTGTGTCACGATGTCAGTTTTGACCTATACCTTCCCACCTCTAGGCATCTTTGCCGAAAGACATAACCCTAAACCCTTCATAATTATTAAACCCTTCATAATTATAAGTACATCAAAGACTAACTGCTTTGGTTAGCTGCAGAGATCTATACAAGACTGTATCACTTGTATAACTTAAAAGAGACTTAAAGTTTTCAGTAAAATTCCTAAGAATGCATGATTATCCAACCTTTGTTACTTTCTATAGTGATATAATGTTGTCAATCACAGAATGTGACATATTAAATAATATCAATTCTTAATTGCCTTACACATAGATTTTCTCTAAATTAGGTATTGATTTTCAGGTCAAACCTTTCTATCATTTAAATACTTAACATATTTTTGAATTCTGAAATACTAAATCACAATATTATGAAACAAGGTGTCATCTTTTCAGGACTCACCTTCATAAATTGATAGTAACTTAGAAAAAGATAACAATAATCTTTTCCTATGGAGAAAGGTGCAAACATTAAACTATTTGGGCTTTCCCCTACTTTTTCTCCTTTTCAGAAAGGAGTCAATGTCTCAAACCTTCTTCTCTGACTCACTTATTAGTTAGACTAGTAAACTGTGCTGATACAGGACAGAATTGTTCCCAGTTACATTTTCTGCAACTAAATAATGAAGAATTTTGCCTGAGGATTGGTATGTTATATTAAGAGTAGCTAATGAAACCATGAAGATAAGAATAAATGGAATATGTGCTAACTTGGCTAGTATGGAGTACAGCAAAAAAAATCTTGTATCAGTAATCCCGAAATGTGGATAGACAAATAGATTCATGCAGTACAATGCTACAGACTTTAAGATTACTACAGTGGCAGTCAGGAAAGCTGAGTTCTAGTTTTGGTTAAACTAGTCAAGACTAAACATCTGACATCTTAAGTCACTTTTTGGGGTCTCAGTTTGCTCAACTATAAAATAAGATATAACTAAAAGAGTCTAAGTCTTTTCAGCACTAAAATTCTATGTATATGATGACATATGATTAGACAGAACCCAAATTAAAACACTACAAAATTCTAGACAACATACAACTCTGTGAAAAATAAATCATTTATGCATATCCACCTAATAGTACAAACCCATACTGAAAAAACAAGTTTGAATATTCTCTTAGAAGGTGAACTGCTTTATTCAAAAACACTTTTGGGGACTTCCCTGGCAGTGCAATGGTTGAGACTTCGCCTTCCAGTGCAAGGGGTGTGAGTTTGATCCCTGATCAGCAAGCTAAGATCCCACATGCCTCATGGCCAAAAAACCAAAACATAAAACAGAAGCAGTATTATAACAACTTCAATAAAGACTTTAAAAGTGGTCCACATCCGGGCTTCCCTGGTGGCGCAGTGGTTGAGAGTCCGCCTGCCGATGCAGGGGACACGGGCTCGTGCCCCAATCCGGGAAGATCCCACATGCCGCGGAGCGGCGGGGCCCGTGAGCCATGGCCACTGAGCCTGCGCGTCCGGAGCCTGTGCTCTGCAACGGGAGAGGCCATAACAGTGAAGCCCGCGTACCGCTAAAAAAAAAAAAAAAAAAAAAAATGTGGTCCACATCAAAAAAAAATCTTAAAAAAAATACTTTTGAATTAAATCCTCTTAAATACTGCCTTTAAAAGACTTACTGTATGATGAAATTTACTCTAGCATGAGACGTAACATCAGGGTGTCCAAGCAAAGTAGCTAATACAGAAACTGAGTAACTTCTAAATAAACAGAATGATTTCACATATATTCACTAACAAGAGTCATAAAATTATTGAACTTTAAGAGCTGAATTTGGACCTCTTACAGATATTTTACATGTATTAAATTCTCTTCATAATG
The DNA here is from genome assembly GCA_004363435.1 of Platanista minor. Lineage (NCBI taxonomy): Eukaryota > Metazoa > Chordata > Mammalia > Artiodactyla > Platanistidae > Platanista > Platanista minor. The sequence goes on from RJWK010006995.1 coordinate 13,238, forward strand.
TGTCAGAATTTATATCAATTCTTCCTATATTCTTACCACGTCCCCAAGATGTCTCTTTTCACAAAAGAAAGTATTTGTTACACAGTTGGTGTATAAAGTTTATGAGTTAAAATCATGCATCTGCCTTATCAAAATTTAGTATGTTTACCTGTTTTTAACCATTTTTATAGTTCACAAAATGGCTTCATGTAACCATAAATCTATATTCTCAATGGGAGTAAAGGAAGAGTCAGGGTTTTTCTAGTGACTTACATCCCTTAGGCTTAAAGAAAACAAAATGCCCTTCATTCCCAGGTCTAATCATCCTACAATTTGCTATGGGGTAGAACTGAGTTTAAAGCCGATCTACTTCAGCCCCCACAACAGACATTACCTACAAAACTTTCAAGAAATACAGACGTCAGGAACTCATAAAGTATTCCAGTGATGCACTAGGGCTGGCTCCTGTGGCCTTCCAAGTGCCAATTAGGGGTATCTCTTCCCAATTCTTAAGTTCAGGGACATCATGTTGGTAGCTCAAAACTGGCCATGGTAGGAATAATTTACACCACAGAAATCAAGAAACTGGTTGATTTTGGGACTTTTGTTTGGATTTGGTTTTTGAAGAGCTGGTTGTTAGTCATTTAACAGCACATAACTGAGGTAATCCCAGGTTATGGTTCCTGAAGCCAAGTGTCCACTATCAAAGAAAAGACCTATAACTGTTCCTGATTCTACAACTCCTGGAACTGAATTTTTAACATTCATATATCCTTCTCCAGATGGATATATGAGGGAGTAGGGTCCATACCATACATAATATATTGCTTGTCTTTGAACCTATATAGCAATGTTGTCCAATAGAAATACAATGCAAGCCACATACATAACCTTAAATTTTCTACTATATGTTAAAAGTACATCTCAAATTAGATGTTAAATTTTCATCAGGAATACTTTATTTAGATTTCATAAAATTTTCAGTTGAAGAAGTAATTTCATGTACCCAAGTTGGTCCATACATTCTTAAAAGTTTTACAATTACTAAACCGAGTATCAGTTTTTAAATTAAAAATTTTTTAAATAAATGAAATTAAAAATTTTTTTCCTCAGTCTTACTAGTCATGTTTGAAGAGTTCAATAGTCAAACATAGTAGTAGTTACCGTATTGGACAGCAGCTGTACAGCATCAGCACCTCAGGGGTTTTCCAGAAGCATGAGCCTTATGCTGTGCTAGCTTGATTAGTGGAATCAAATGGATTATTTCACTTTTCGGTGCCTCAGTTTTCTGAGACAATAATAATCTTAAAGTAATAATCAATCAATAATTATAACTATTTAATAATAGACATTCTAATGATTGCAATAACCATGAAATCACTCACATGATATAGCAGCTGCCACTTGTGGCATGTCAGCTTATTTAAAAACCAACTCATCAAGCAGTAGCTCATTTTGAAGAAGAGCTTAACCTTATTAGATGTTAGTAGCTATAAATGCTAAGCATTTATAGAGTGTTTTTCACCTTTAAAGGGCTTTACCAGTTGTAATTAATCTTATAATAATGTATCATTCCTGTTAGTGAATTCCTGAGGTCAAAGAAGGCCTTTCTGCATAACAAAACCCTTCAATCTACTTGTCATATACTCTATACTACAATGTATATAAATTAAAGTGTTAATATCTCATTCCTGAGAGTTGAACAACACAAAATATTCACTTTAAGTAACTTTTCTGATCCTGAGTACAATAAAGTAATCTCAACAGAGAAAAATGGTCCTTCTATTATAATGTTCATCACTTGTGTATTGTCTGTGAAACTAACAAGAGTCAAGCACAGCTTTCTTGATTATATAAAAAAGATTTTTAAATCCCATTTTTATGGTACTTAACCTCTAATCTGCCATCAGAAGTATAGTAACACCATCCATTTTTGTGGGCTTTCCCGTTTTCTAAGTGCTTACCTGCATCATTTTATTATCTCAGCAACCCTAAAAGATAAACAGGACAGATGTTATGCCCATTTTTTTGGATGAAATTCAGAAAGGCTGAGTGCCTTGTTTACATAATTACATACTCATCAGTGCAACAGCTAGAGCCAGAATTCAGGTCTTATGATTTTAGCCACCATTTATCAAGTGCATACTATAAACTGGAAAATATGTTGAACACCATGCATTATCTCATTAAATGGTCACAGTAATCTTAGATGAAGAAAGTATGATGCAGAGAGATTGTTACACATAAGTCCTTTTTTCTCAAAGCATGTGTTCGTAACTTCTCTACTGTACTGAATCTAGAAATGGACTATTATCAGGGTAGGAGAATAAAGGAACCAATCTTCAGCAAAAATAAAAATTGTTATTTACCCAGCATAGTGCTAAGCTTTGCAATTACTGTCATGTTTCACATTTATAACAACCAACCGTAAGAGTTAAGTATTAGTTTTCCCATTTATAAGTAAGGACAGAGACTCAAAGTGACAGAAGCAGAATTTAAAACTATTCCTGTTTGACTCCTAATCTCATACTCCGAACCACTTTGCCATTTTGCTTTTTTATTTCAAATCCACTGTAATTTCCCATATTCCTTACTGCCTAATGTTACTTTATTTTTTTAGTTGTTTTGCTTTTTGTGGGATTTCTTTTTTGGGGGTTTTTTTGGCATTAAAAAAAACATAGAAGGTTTTCTTTGTCATCTTTGTTTACCATATTATCCTAACAGTGCCAAACGCGAGCAGGTACACCATTTTCATAGCATAATGCAGGAAAGTAACTTTGAGCAGTGTGTCATACAATCTCTATAACTTTGAGCAGTGAGCTGGAAGATTATAGTACTACTGTGGAACTGAATTTCTTTACCTTAGCCTTTGAGCTGAACAGTTCATTCACCTATTTAGTGGTAAACTTCAGCAATTTCTCCAAAGTTAAAGGAAACTGACTTGTTCGTTCAGTGGGTATTTTGATTTAAAGATGTATTTATAATAACAAAATATGAGATAGAGGCATTATTACAGTAAATTTGCTTATAATGTAGCTAAATAATTTACATTAGTGGAGACCATTAAGTGTGGGTGAAGAGTGATTGCTTCAGTCAGAAAAATTCTTTTTTCCTACATTACCTGAAATCCTTACGAACTTCTCATTTCATGTTGCCTTAGTAATCAGAAGTGTTTAGATCTTCATAACACTTTTTCATAAAAAATGGCACGTTAACCTAAGCTCTGTAAATACTTCGGGGCAAATTTTTAAAAATTCAGTTAGTTATTTTTTCTTTATTTTCTAACTTCCATAATTAGATAGTTACCGTGTTCCTGGTCAGACTGCCTCTAAGAAGGAAGTAAAACAAGTTTGTGCACATACATTCATATGCAGGGTCAAAGGTGAAGACAAAATGTGAAAAAGAAACATGTTGTTTCTAGTAAAACTCTTTCCTCATCTAGAATTAGGTGTACTCAAATGTATGCACTATAATGTGTAGAGATGACTGTTTCATTATTTTTTTTATAAAATTTATAGTTTTTTCAAGCTAATAGTCTAGATATTTGGAATGCATTCATTTAAGCAGAAGAAATAGCTGGCAAATGTTTTATGTCAGGTGGTATGCATGCTAAGTTTATAACCTTTCTTCTCTTTATTGAATGTAAGTTAACTTGATGTGACAGGGTGTGATATATCACAGAGATGACTCAGGTCAGGAATTTCAAGAAATCTTAAAAACAATACCTTTTAAAAGGACTTAAATAAATAGTACATAAAGATCTGTAGAGTATATAGTCTTTTTTTTTTTTTTTTTTTTTACCCTGTTATCAAAGAATTGAGTTCAACTGCTTAAATGTTTAGGAAGGTCTTTTACTCAGAAAAAAGTAAATATCTGCCAATTAGGGTAGGGGAGAAATCTCTAGGTTCCTTTACCGTTAGAGTGCCTACCAGCAGATACATCTGTTTATTTAGAATTTATACACCTATTTGTTGACCAAAAAATTCAGTGATAAATTTGTTTCCAACACCTGCTTTTCCTTTTTTTCTGAAGCCTTTGCAATTATATAGCTGTCATTACAAATTCCTGTCCCAAAGCATGGGGTTTCAAAGAAGAATATGGTTAGATCACAAGATTTGCTTCTAAAGGGCTGAACTTTGGTTCTATCATAGGAAAACAAGTGGGTACTTCAGTAAGTGGTAAAGTATGACATACATTTGGAGGAATGTACATACTGTAAGTTTTCAGCTCAGTAAACATACCCATATAACCAACATCCAGATAATGGAAATGAACTTCATCAGCACTCTAAAAAGGCTCCCTTGTCCCAACTTCTCACGCCTCCAAAGGATAAACATTTCTGACTTCTAGTACTACAAGTCAGTCTTATTTGATCTCGTAAGAGAATCATCTGTCCTTCTCTGGAAATAGGTTCACTCATAAATGTATGTACTTTAGGGCTTCCCTGGTGGCGCAGTGGTTGAGAGTCTGCCTGCCGATGCAGGGGACACCGGTTCGTGCCCCGATCCGGGAAGATCCCACATGCCGCAGAGCGGCTGGGCCCGTGGGCCATGGCCGCTGAGCCTGCGCATCCGGAGCCTGTGCTCCGCAACGGGAGAGGCCACAACAGTGAGAGGCCCGCGTACCGCAAAAAAAAAAAATTGTATGTATTTTAGTAATGTATGGAGACTAGTAGGGTCTTTTTGGGGCAGGGTTGGGGTCTTATTTCACATAACATTACTTTTGTGAAATGCACCCATATTATTATGTATATTATTCCATTGTATATAGCAATATATAACAAAATGTAATTTTTTTCACTGATGGATATTTCAGTTTCCAGTTTGGGGCTTTTATAAATGTTCTTCTAAATATCCTTTATGAATATACCTATCCATTTCCACATACATTCAACTTTAGTAGATACCTCCAAAGATTTCTTCAGTAGCTGAAATAATTTACATTTTTGTTATCAATACATGAGAACTACAGTTTAGCCTCATCTTTGCCAGCAGTTGTTATCCCCTGCCACCATTTTACTCATTCTGAAGGGTGGATAGTGGTATTACATTATAGATTTAATTTGTATTTCCCTGATGACTCATGAAATTGAGCATCCAGTTATATGTTTATTGGAAATTTGAGTATGTTTTGTTAAGTGCCTGTCAAGACTTCTGATCATTATTCCACTGCATTATCATTCTTTTTTCTTATGATTTTTCAGGAGTCCTTTATATAATCCTGACATATTACTGAAAATATTTTCTACCACTCTTGGGTTCCCTTATTTGCTTTTTTAATATTGTATTTTGATGAGCAGAAGTTTTTAGTAGTAATGTGCTACCTTTCCCATTTTTTTTCCATTATGTTGATTACATTTTGTGCCCTGTTTGTAGATATATCTTATGTTATAAAGAGATATCTTCTGTTTTCTTTAAGATCTTTGTCTTACCTTTTTTTTTTTGTCTTTATTGAATTTGTTACAATATTGCTTCTGTTTTATGTTTTGGTTTTTTGGCTGCAAGGCATGTAGGATCTTAGCTCTCTGACCAGGGATCAAACCCACACCTCCTGCATTGAAAGGCAAGTCTTAACCACTGGACCACCAGGGAAGTCCCTGTCTTACCTTTTATAATTTAGATCTGTAATCCATATAGAATTGGTTTTTGTATACACTGTTGGGCAGGGTTTTAAAAATATGTGTTTTAACCAAATGGATATCCACAAGAACCAGCAGAACTTATTTAAAAGATCATCTTTTCTCTATTGCACTACAGTGGCACCTTTGTTGTAAATCAGGTAACTACACTATACTATCATTGTTTCAGTTACTATAGATTTGTAAAAGGTCTGGGTTTCTGGTTATATAAGTCTTCTAGCTTTGCTTTTGTTCAGAATTGCCTTGACTATTCTTAGTCCTTTGCACTTTCATTTCCGTTTTATAAACAACTGTCAATTTACACAAAAAATATTGTTAGGACTTTAATTGGGTTTGCATTGAATCTATAAAATCAGCTTATGAAGAACTGACATCTTGAGAACATTGAGTCTTCCATATGCTATATGTCTTTCCACTTATTTCTTTTTCCTAATATTTCATAATTTTCAATGCAGAGGTTCTTAAATTTATTTCTAAATATTTAGGATATTTATGCTATTGTAAATGGCATAGTTTCATTTTCTGTATGCTTTTTTTAATATAAACATAAAATAAATCTTAGTATATTTGTCTTATATGCACTGATTTAAATCAAAAAAGGAGACTGAGCAGATACATACAGCATCCAGAGGGAAATAAAGCACAGCTCGTGAGGTTACTTGAGGGAGACTATGTTCCTAGAAACCAACAAACAAAACTAATAATCAAATTATAGTGGTCCTTGTCTAGTAGTGGCCCATACCTGAACCACCTGTGAATTGGTTTCTGTTGTCTATTTGATCTCTGGTTTTTCATTGGTATGATCTTCTCTCTTGGCTTTGCCAGTTATTTTTATTGAATTCTAATTTTTGATTTCAAAAAATTATAGAGTCATCCATAATGTTATATTCCTCTTTCCTTTTCCTCTGCTAGGTAGAAAGAATGACAGATGACAACCTTAATCCAACCAGAGACTGTGCTAAATTGATGCTGGGTTGTAATTTTGATAAAATTCAGTCTACCTCCAGCCTTCCTCTATATCTGTAATGTGTGTGTGTACATACATATACAAAGACATATATAATAATGTTATGTGTATTCTGTATTATATAATTCATGTGTCACTAAAATGGAACAGATAAATATTTTGAAATTTTGTACAGACTTCTATTTCTTCTTAGATGGGATACTGGTGTGCTGCACACTCTTCCACCCTACCTGAAAGCAAAATTTAATTCTTTTTTTCTTTACATATTTTATTACTGAGTTATAGCTGCTTTACATTGTTGTGTTAATTACTGCTGTAGAGCAAAGTGATTCAGTTATACCTATATATATTCTTTTTTTAATATTCTTTCCCATTATGGTTTATCATACGATATATTTTTTTACATCTTTATTGGAGTATAATTGCTTTACAATGTTTTGTTAGTTTCTGCCGTATAAGTGAACCAGCTACATGTCCCCATACCCCCTCCCTCTTAAGCATCCCTCCCACCGTCCCTATCCCACCCCTCAAGGTGGTCACAAAGCACCTAGCTGATATCCCTATGCTATGCAGCTGATTCCCACTAGCTATCTGTTTTACACTTGGTAGTGTATATATGTTAATGCTACCCTCTCACTTTGTCCCAGCTTACCCTTCCCCCTCCCTGTGTCCTCAAGTCCATTCTCTATCTCTGTGTCTTTATTCCTGTTCTGCCCCTAGGTTCATGAGAACCATTTCTTTTTAGATTCCATATATATGCATTAGCATACAGTATTTGTTTTTCTCTTTCTGACTTACTTCTCTCAGTGTGACAGACACTAGGTCCATCCACCTCACTATAAATAACTCAATTTCGTTTCATTTTATGGTAATATTCCATTGTATATATGTGCCACATCATCTTTATCCATTCATCTGTCGATGGACATTTAGGTTGCTACCATGTCCTGCTTATTGTAAATAGTGCTGCAATGAACATTGGGGTACATGTGTCCTTCTAAACTATGGTTTTCTCAGGGTATATGCCCAGTAGTGGCATTGATGGGTCATATGGTAGTTCTATTTGTAGTTTTTTAAGGAACCTCCATACTGTTCTCCATAGTGGCTGTATCGATTTATATTCCCACTAACAGTGCAAGAGGATTCCCTTTTTTCCACACCCTCTCCAGCATTTATTGTTTGTAGATTTTTTGATGATGGCCATTCTGACTGGTGTGAGGTGATACCTCATTGTAGTTTTGAGTTGCATTTCTCTAATGATTAGTGAGGTTGAGCATTCTTTCATGTGTTTGTTGGCAATCTGTATATATTCTCTGGAGAAATGTCTATTTAGGTCTTCTGGCCATTTTTGGATTGGGTTGTTTGGTTTTTTTTGATATTGAGCTGCATGAGCTGCTTGTAAATTTTGGAAATTAATCCTTTGTCAGTTGCTTCATTTGCAAATATTTTCTCCCATTCTGAGTATTGTCTTTTCATCTTGTTTATGGTTTCCTTTGCTGCTCAAAAGCTTTTAAGTTTCATTAGGTCCCATTTGTCTCTTCCTGTTTTTATTTCCATTACCCTAAGAGGTGGGTCAAAAAGGATC
>RJWK010006995.1:21506-51092 GCA_004363435.1 Platanista minor
CAAAAAAAAAAAAAAAAAAAAAGGATATTGCTGTGCTTTGTGTCACAGAGTGTTCTGCCTATGTTTTCCTCGAACAGTATTATAGTGTCTGGCCTTACGTTTAGGTCTTTAATCCATTTTGAGTTTATTTTTCTATATGGTGTTAGGAAGTGTTCTAATTTCATTCTTTTCCATGTAGCTGTCCAGTTTTCCCATACCATTTATTGAAGAGACTTTCTTTCTTCCCTTGTGTGGTCTTGCCTCCTCTGTCGTAGATTAATTGACCATAGGTTTGTGAGTTTATCTCTGGGCTTTCTATCCTGTTCCATTGATCTATATTTCTGTTTCTGTTTCAGTACCATACTGTCTTGATTACTGTAGCTTTGTAGTGTAGTCTGAAGTCAGGAAGCCTTATTAGTCCAGCTCTGTTTCTCTTTCTCAAGATTGCTTTTGCTACTCGGGATCTTTTGTGTTTCCATACAAATTGTAAAATTTTTTGTTCTAGTTCCTTGAAAAATGCCATTGGTAGTTTGATAGGGATTGCATTGAATCTGTAGATTGCTTTGGGTAGTATAATCATTTTCACAATGTTGATTCTCCCAATCCAAGGACATGGTATATCTCTCCATCTGTTTGTATAGTCTGATTTCTTTCATCAGTGTCTTATAGTTTTCTGCATACAGGTCTTTTGTCTCAAGTAGGTTTATTCCTAGGTATTTCATTCTTTTTGTTGCAATGGTAAATGGGAGTGATTTCTTAATTTCTCTTTTAACTTTTCATTGTTAGTGTATAGGAATGCAAGAGATTTCTGTTCATTAATTTTGTATCCTGCTACTTTAACAAATTCATTGATGAGCTCTAATAGTTTCTGGTAACATGTTTAGGATTCTCTATGTATAGTATCATGTCATCTGCAAACAGTGACAGTTTTACTTCTTTTCTGATTTGGATTCCTTTTATTTCTTTTTCTTCTCTGACTGCCACAGCAAAAACTTCCAAAACTATATTGAATAATAGTGGTGAGAATGGGAACCTTTGTCTTGTTCCTGATCTTAGAGGAAATGGTTTCAGTTTTTCACCATTGAGAATAATGTTGGCTGTGGGTTTGTTGTATATGGCCTTTATTATGTTGAGGTAGGTTATTACCTCTTTGCCCACTTTCTGGAGAGTTTTTATCATAAATGGGTGTTGAATTTTGTCAAAAGCTTTTTCTGCATCTATTGAGATTATCATATAGCTTTTATTCTTCAATTTGTTAATATGGTGTATCACATTGGTTTGCATATACTGAAGAATCCTTGCATTCCTGGGATAAACCCCACTTAATCATGGTGTATGATCTTTTCAATGTGTTGTTGGATTCTGTTTGCTAGTATTCTGTTGAGGATTTTTTCATCTATGTTCATCGGTGATAATTGGCCTGTAGTTTCCTTTTTTTGTGACATCTGGTTTTGGTATCAGGGTTATGGTGGCCTCGTAGAATGAGTTTTGGAATGTTCCTCCTTCTGATCTATTTTGGAAGAGTTTGAGAAGGATAGGTGTTAGCTCTTCTCTAAATGTTTGATAGAATCCCCATGTGAAGTCATCTCATCCTGGACTTCTGTTTGTTGGAAGACTTTTAATCACAGTTTCAGTGTTTGTGATTGGTCTGTTTTTATTTTCTATTTCTTCCTGATTCAGTCTTGGCAGGTTGTACTTTTCTAAGAATTTGTGCATTTCTTTCAGGTTATCCATTTTATTGGCACAGAGTTGCTTGTAGTAGTCTCTCATGATCCTTTGTATTTCTGCAGTGTTGTTGTTACTTCTTTTTGATTTCTAATTCTGTTGATTTGAGTCTTCTCCCTTTCTTTCCTGATGAGTCTGGCTAATGGTTTATCAATTTTGTTTATCTTCTCAAAGAACCAGCTTTTAGTTTTATTGGTCTTTGCTATTGTTTCCTTCATTTCTTTTTCATTTATTTCTGATCTGATCTTTATGACTTCTTTCCTTCTGCTAACTTTGGAGTTTTTTTTGTTTGTCTTTCTCTAATTGCTTTAGGTGTAAGTTTAGGTTGTTTATTTGAGATTTTTCTTGTTTCTTGAGGTAGGGTTGTATTGCTATAAACTTCCCTCTTAGAACTGCTTTTGCTGCATGTCATAGGTTTTGGGTTGTCATGTTTTCATTGTCATTTGTTTCTAGGTATTTTTTGATTTCCTCTTTGATTTCTTCAGTGATCTCTTGGTTACTTAGTAGCATATTGTTTAGCCTCCATGTGTTTGTATTTTTTACAGTTTTTTTCCTGTAATTGATATCTAGTCTCATAGCGTTGTTGTTGAAAAAGATACTTGATATGATTTAAATTTTCTTAAATTTACCGAGGCTCAATTTGTGACCCAAGATATGATCTATCCTGGAGAATGTTCCATGTGCACTTGAGAAGAAAGTGTATTCTGTTGTTTTTGGATGGAAAGTCCTATAAATATCAATTAAGTCCATCTGGCCTAATGTGTCATTTAAAGCTTGTGTTTCCTTATTTATTTTCATTTTTGGATGATCTGTCCATTGGTGTAAGTGGAGTGTTAAAGTCCCCTGCTATGATTGTGTTACTGTCAATTTCCCCTATTATGGCTGATGGCATTTGCCTTGTATTGAGGTGCTCCTATGTTCGGTGCATAAATATTTGCAATTGTTATAACTTCTTGGATTGATCCCTTGATCATTATGTAATGTCCTTCTTTGTCTCTTGTAATAGTCTTTATTTTAAAGTTTATTTTGTGTGATATGAGTATTGCTACTCCAGTTTTCTTTTGATTTCCACTTGCATGAAATATCCTTTTCCATCCCCTCACTTTCAGTCTGTATGTGTTCCTAGGTCTCTTGTAGACAGCATATATATGGATCATGTTTTTGTATCCATTCAGCCAGTCTGTCTTTTGGTTGGAGCATTTAGTCCATTTACATTTAAGGTAATTGTTGATATGTATGTTCCTATTACCATTTTCTTAATTGTTTTGGCTTTGTTTTTGTAGGTCTTTTCCTTCTTTTGTGTTTCCTGCCTAGAGAGATTCCTTTTGCATTTGTTGTAGAGCTGGTTTGATGGTGCTGAATTCTCTTAACTTTTGCTTGTCTGTAAAGGTTTTAATTTCTCCATCCATTCTGAATGAGATCCTTGCTCTGTAGAGTAATCTGGTTGTAGCTTTTTCCCTTTCATCACTTTAAATATGTCCTGCCACTCCCTTCTGGCTTGCAGAGTTTCTGCTGAAAGATCAGCTGTTAACCTTGTGGGGATTCCCTTGTATGAATTTGTTGCTTTTCCCTTGCTGCTTTTAATATTTTTTCTTTGTATTTAATTTTTGAAAGTTTGATTAATATGCATCTTGGCGTGTTTCTCCTGGGTTTATTCTTTATGGGACTCTCTGCGCTTCTTGGACATGATCCACTATTTCCTTTCCCATGTTAGGGAAGTTTTCGACTATAATCTCTTCAAATATTTTCTCAGGCCCTTTCTTTTTCTCCTCTTCTTCTGGGATCCCTATAATTCGAATGTTGGTGCATTTAATATTGTCCCAGAGGTATCTGAGACTGTCCTCAATTCTTTTCATTCTTTTTTCTTTATTCTGCTCTGCAACAGTTATTTCCACTATTCTATCTTCCAGGTCACTTATCTGTTCTGCTGCCTCAGTTATTCTGCTATTGATTCCTTCTAAAGTATTTTTAATTTCATATATTGTGTTGTTCATCATTGTTTGTTTGCTGTTTAGTTCTTCAAGTCCTTGTGAAACGTTTCTTGTATTTTCTCCATTCTATTTCCGAGATTTTGGATCATGTTTACTATCATTACTCTGAATTCTTTTTCAGGTAGACTGCCTATTTCCCCTTCATTTTTATGGTCTGGTTGGTTTTTACTTTGCTCCTTCATCTGCTGCATATTTCTCTATCTTCTTATTTTGTTTAACTTACTGTGTTTGGGGTCTCCTTTCCGCAGGCTACAGGTTCATAGTTTCTCTTACTTCTGCTGTCTGCCCCCAGTGGTTGAGGCTGGTTCAGTGGCTTTTGTAGGCTTCCTGGTGAGGGGGACTGGTGCTTGTGTTCTGGTAGGTGGGGCTGGGTCTTGTCCCTCTGGTGGGCAGGGCCGCGTCTGTTGGTGTGTTTTGGGGTGTCTGTGAACTTAGTATGACTTTAGGCAGCCTGTCTGCTAATGGATGGCATTGTGTTCCTGCCTTGCTAGTTGTTTGGCATGGGGCATCCAGTACTGGAGCTTGCTGGCCGTTGGTTGGAGCTGGGTCTTGGCATTGAGACGGAGATCTCTGGGAGAGCTCTCGCCAATTAATATTACACAGGGATTGGAGGTGTCTGGTGGTCCAACATCCTGGATTCAGCTCTCTCACCTCTGAGGCTCAGGCCCGACTCCTGGCCAGAGCACAAAGACCCTTCCAGCCACACAGCATGGAAGAAAAAGAAAAAAAAACAACTGAACAGACAGAACCCCAAGACAAATGGTAAAAGCAAAACTAAACAGAGAAAATCACACAAAGGAACATACATACACACACTCACAAAAAGAGGGAAAAAAAAGGAAGAGAGCAACCAAACGAATAAACCCACAAATGAAAAGAAAACACTAAAAACTAAACTAAGATAAACATAAAACCAAAAACAAATCAAACACAGAAAGCAAACCCCAAGTCCACAGTTGCCCCCAAAGTCCACAGCCTCAATTTTGGGAACACTCGTTGTCTATTCAGATATTCCACAGATGTAGGATTTACCAAGCTGATTGCGGGAATTTAATCTGCTGCTCCTGAGGCTGAATGGAGAGATTTCCTGTTCTCTTCTTTGTTCGCACAGCTCCTGGGATTCAGCTTTGGTTTTGTCTCTGTACGTAGGCTGCCCTCAGCTATCTGTTCCCTGCCCAGACAGGAGGGGGTTAACGCACCAGCTGATTAGGGCTCTCTTGCTCATTCGGGCTGTGGAGAGAGAGAGGTACAGAAGTCACAATTGGGATGTGGGGAGTGCCTGTGGTGGCAGAGGCAGCGTGAAATTGCAACAGCTTGAGGTGCATCGTGTGTTCTCCCAGGGAAGTTGGCCCTGGATCATGGGACCCTGGCAGTGGCGTGCTGCACAGGCTCCTGGGAGGATGTGGCTAGTGACCTGCAATAGCACACTGGGCCCTTGTTGGAAGCAGCAACAGTGGTAGCAGTCCATGCCCACCTCTAGGATACAAGATGATAGCCACGGCTCACACCCTTCTCTGGAGCTCACTTAGGCAGTGCTCTGCCATCTGTGGGCACAAGGAGCAGGAAGCCCCTCTCCTTGTGGTCCCTGAAACAATGGCCTCTTGCCTCTCCGGCAGGTCCAGACATTTTCCTGGACTCCCTCCCGGCTAGCTGTGGCACACTAGCCCCCTTCAGGCTGTCCTCATGCAGCCAACCCCAGTCCTCTCCCTGGGGTCTGACCTCCAAAGCCCAAGCCTCTGCTCCCAGCCCCCACCTGCCCCAGCAGATGAGCAGACAAGCATCTCAGGCTGGTGAGTGCTGGTCGGCACCGATCCTCTTGTGGGAAACTACACTTTTCCCTCCACACCCCTGTTGCTGTGCTCTCCTCTGAGGCTCTGAAGCTCCCCACCGCCATTCCCTGCCAGTGAGGGGGCTTCCTAGTATGTGGAAACTTTTCCTCCTTCACAGTTCCCTCCCAGAGGCGCAAGTCCCATCCCTGTTCTTTTGTCTGTTTTTTCTTTTGCCCTGCCCAGGTACGTGGGGATTCTCTTGCCTTTGGGCAAATCTGAGGTCTTCTGCCAGTGTTCAGTAGGTGTTCTGTAGGAGTTGTTCCGCATGTAGCTGTATTTTTGATGTATTTGTGGGGAGGAAGGTGATCACGATGTCTTATTCCTGCACCATCTTGAAGGTTCAGCAAAATTTACTTTTAAAATACTTTCCTCTTTATATTGTCTCTTATCTTTCAAGTAACTTTACTGTTTAAAATTTTATTGGAGTATAGTTGATGATTCAGTTATACATATACATATATTCGTTCTTTTTCAGATTCTTTTCCCATATAGGTTATTACAAAATATTTGGAAGAGTTCCCTGTGCTATACAGTAGATTCTTGTTTGTTACCTGTTTTGTATATAGTATTGTGTGTTAATCCCAAGCTCCAAATTTATCCTTTCCCCCAATGTTTCCCTTTGGTAACCATAAGTTTGTTTTCGAAGTCTATGAGTCTGTTGTTTTTTTTTTTAAAGAAGTTCATTTATACCATTTTTATTTTAATTAGATTCCACACATGAATGATATCATATGATATTTCTCTTTCTCTGATTTATTTCATTTAGTATGATAATTTCTAGCTCCATCCATGTTCCTGCAAATGGCATTATTTTGTTCTCTTTTATGACTGAGTAATATTCAATTGTATATATGTACCAGTTCTTCCCTATCCATTCCTATGTTGATGGACACTTAGGGTGCTTCCGTGTCTTGGCTATTGTGAATAGTGCTGCAGTGGACACTGGGGTACATGTATGTTTTCAAATTATGGTTTTCTCTGGATATATGCCCAGGAATGTGATTCCTAGATCATATGGTAGTTCTATTTTTAGTTTTTTAAAGAACCTCCATATTGTTCTCCATAGTGGTTGTACCAGTTTACATTCCCACCAACAGTTTAGGTTGGTTTGCTTTTCTCCACATCCTCTGCAGTGTTTATTGTTTGTAGACCTTTTGATGATGGCCATTTTGACTGGTGTGAGGTGATGCCTCATTGTAGTTCTGATTTGCATTTCTCTGATAAAATGTTGAGCATCTTTTCATGTGCTTTTTGGCCATCTATATATTTTCTTTGAAAAATGTCTGTTTAGATCTACTGCCCATTTTGTGATTAGTTATTTATATTGACATAGAGCTGCATAGGCTGTTTGTATCGTGTTGGCCAAAAAGTGCCTTTGGTTTTTAAGTACACATTTTTCATTTTCACCAAGAACTTTATTGAGCAACATATTCACCCTTTTGTCCCACTACCTTCTGCCATTTTTCAGGCAACTTCATAATTCCATCTTCCCAAAACTTTTTATCTTTTTGAGCAAAGAACTGTTCGGGTACCTTTTGCAGTCTTCCAGGGAATTGAACTTTTTTCCATTAAGAGAATTTTGTGAAGACCGCAATAAATGGAAATCTGAAGGTGCAATGTCTGGTGAATACAGCAGATGAATCAGAACTTCCCAGCCAAGCTGGAACAGTTTTTCCCTGGTCATCAAAGAAACATGAGGTCTTGCGTTATCCTGATGGTAGATTATACATTTTCTATTGACTAATTCCAGACGCTTTTCGTTGAGTGCTGCTTTCAGTTGGTCTAATTGGGAGTAGTACTCATTGGAATTAATCATTTGGTTTTTTGGAAGGAGCTCATAATATAGAGGACTCCCTTCCAATCCCACCACATATTGATAAACAACATCGGCCTCTTTGGATGAAGACCAGACTTTGGTGTGGTTAGTGGTGGTTCATTTCGCTTCACCATGATTTCTTGGGTTCCAAATTATTGTACAGCAGGGGTCCCCAACCCCCGGACCAGTATTGGTCCGTGGCCTGTTAGGAACCAGGCTGCACAGCAGGAGGTGAGCGGCAAGCAAGTGAAGCTTCGTCTGCTGATCCCCATTGCTCACATAACGGCCTGAACCACCCCCACCCTGTCTGTGGAAGAATTGTCTTCCATGAAACTCGTCTCTAATGACATAAAGGTTGGGGACCACTGTTGCACAGTATCCACTTTTCATTGCCCATCACAGTTTGTTTTAAAAACAGAACATTTTCATTACATTTCAGTAGGGAATCACATGGATAAATACAGTCAAGAAGGTTTTTTCGCTTAACTTATGTGGAAGCCAAACACCAAAGTGATTAACATAATCAAGGTGGTGCAAATGATTTTCAATGCTTGATATGGATATTTTGAGCATGTTGGCTATCTCATGCGTGGTATAACATTGAATGTTCTCAATTAATGTCTCGATTTGATCGCTATCAACTCAACTGGTCTACCCAATGGTGGAGCATCGTCAAGCAAGAAATCTCCAGCATGAAATTTTGCAAACCATTTTTGACATGTTCAGTCAGTCACAGCACCTTCTCCATAAACTGCACAAATCTTTTTTGGATTTCTGTTGTTTTTACCTTTCTTGAAATAATAAAACATGCCAAAAATGTTGTTTTCTTTCTTCCATCTTCAGTATTAAAATGGCTACACAAAAATTCACCAATTTTGATAAGTTGTTTTTTTTTTTAATGCACACTGACAGCTGTCACAATACAACCTAACAAAATTGTTTCAAATGAAGTTAAAAACAACTAAGCGCTACTAGAGCCACCTTACGGAAAAAACTGAATGAACCTTTTGGCCAACCCAATACATTTTGGAGATTAATCCCTTGTTGGTTGCTTCGTTTGCAAATATTTTCTTCCATTCTGTGGGTTGCCTTTCCATTTTGTTGATGGATTCATTTGCTGTACAAAAGCTTTTAAGTTTAATTAGATCCCATTTGTTTAGTTTTGCTGTTTCTATTGCTCTAGGAGGTGGATTCAAAAACATGTTGCTGCGATTTATGTCAAAGTGTGTTCTGCCTCCATTTTTCTCTAAGAGTTTTAGAGTGTCTGGCCTTACATTTAGGTCTTTGATCCATTTTCAGTTTATTTTTGTGTATGGTGTTAGAGAATGTTCTAATTTCATCCTTTTACATGTAGCTGTCCAGTTTTCCCAGCACCATTTATTGAACAGACTGTCTTTCCTCCCTTGTATAGTCTTGCCTCCTTTGTCATAGGTTAATTGACTGTAGGTTCGTGAGTTTATCTCTGGGCTTTCTATCCTGTTCCATTGACCTATATTTCTGTTTTAGTGCCAGTACAATACTGTTTGGTTTTGGTTTTGTTTTTTTATTTGTTTTTTGTGGTACACGGGCCTCTCACTGCTGTTGCCTATCCCATTGCAGAGCACAGGCTCCGGACACACAGGCTCAGTGGCCATGGCTCACGGACCCAGCCGCTCCGCAGCATGTGGGATCTTCCCGGACTGGGGCATGAACCCGTGTCCCCTGTATCGGCAGGTGGACTCTCAACCACTGCACCACCAGGGAAGCCCTACAATACTGTTTTGATGACTGTAGCTTTGTAGCATAGCCTTGATGTCAAGAAGCCTGATTCCTCAAGCTCTACTTTTCCTTCTTGAGATTGCTTTGGCTATTCAGGTCTTTTGTGTAGCCGTACAAATTTTAAGATTTTTTGTTCTAGTTCTGTGAAAAATGTCATTGGTAATTTGATAGGAATTGCACTGAATCTGTAGATTGCCT
Source organism: Platanista minor (assembly GCA_004363435.1). Lineage (NCBI taxonomy): Eukaryota > Metazoa > Chordata > Mammalia > Artiodactyla > Platanistidae > Platanista > Platanista minor. The sequence continues at coordinate 30,803 of RJWK010006995.1, forward strand.
TGGGTAGTATTGTCACTTTGACAATATTGATTCTTCCAGTCCAAGAACATGGTATATATCTCTCTACCTGTTTGTGTCTTCTTCAGTTTCTTTTATCAGCGTCTTATAGTTTTCAGAGTACAGGTCTTTTGTCTCCTTAGATAGGTTTATTCCTAGGTATTTCACTCTTTTGATGTGATGGTAAATGGCATTATTTCTTTAATTTCTCTTTTTGCTCTTTCATTGTTACTGTATAGATATGCAAGAAATTTCTGTCTATTAATTTTGTATCCTGAAACCTTACTGAATTCATTGATAAGCTCTTAGTAGTTTTCTGGTAACATCTTTAGGATTTTCTATGTATAGTATCATGTCACTTGCAAACAGTGACAGGTTTACTTCTTCTTTTCCAATTTGGATTCCTTTTATTTCTTTTTCTTCTCTGATTGCTGTGGCTAGGACTTCCAAAACTATGTTGAATAAAAGTGGTGAGAGTGGACATCCTTATCTTGTACCTGATCTTAGAGGAAATGCTTTCACCTTTTCACCATTGATGATGATGTCACTGTGGGTTTGTCATTTATGACCTTTATTATAAGTTCTATCTATGCTCACTTTCTGGAGAGTCTTTATCATACATGAGTGTTGAATTTTGTCAAAAGCTTTTTCTGCATCTACTGAGATGATCATATGGTTTTTATTCTTCAGTTTGTTAATGTGGTATATCACACTGATTTGTGGATATTGAAGAATCCTTGCATATCTAGGATAAATCCCATTTGATCATGGTATATGATCCTTTTAATGTATTCGGTTATGATTCAGTTTGCTAGTATTTTGCTGAGGATTTTTGCATCTATGTTCATCAGTGATAGTGGCCTGTAATTTTCTTTTTTCTGGGGTATCTGTGTCTGGTTTTGGTATCAAGGTGATAGTGGCCTCATAGAATGAGCTTGGGAGTGTTCCTTCCTCTGCAATTTTTTGGATGAGTTTCAGTAGGATAGGTGTTAACTCTTCTCTAAATGTTTGATAGAATTCCCCTGTGAAGCCATGTGGTCCTGGACTTTTGTTTGTTGGAAGTTTTTTAATAACTGTTTCAATTTCAGTACTAGTAACCAGTCTGTTCATATTTTCTACTTCTTCCTGGTTCAGTCTTGGAAGGTTGTATTTTTCTAAGAGTGTGTCTTTCTTCTAGGTTGTCCATTTTATTTGACTATTGTTATTTGTAGTAGTCTCTTGTGATTCTTTGTATTTCTGTGGTGTTGGTAGTAACTTCTCCTTTTTCATTTCGAATTTTATTGATTTGAGCCCTCTTCCTTTTTTTCTTGATGCATCTGGCCAGAGGTTTATCAATCTTATCTTTTCAAAGAATCAGCTTTTAGTGTCATTGATCTTCACTATTGTTTTATTCTTCTCTATTTCATTTATTTCTGCTCTGATCATTATGATTTATTTTCTTCTACTAACTTTGGGTTTTGTTTGTTCTTACTCTAGTTGTTTTAGGTGTAAGGTTAGGTTGTTTATTTGAGATTTTTCTTGTTTCCTTAAGTAAGATTATACTGCTATAAACTTCCATTTTAGAACTGCTTTTGCTGCATCCTACAGGTTTTGAATTGTTGTATTTTCATTGTCATTTGTCACTAGGTATTTTTAAATTTCCTCTTTGATTTCTTCAATTATCCACTGGTTGTTTAGTAACATATTGTTTAGCCTCCCCGAGTTTGTGTTTTTTAACAGTTTTTTTTTCCTGTAATTGATTTCTAACCTCATAGAGTTGTGGCCAGAAAAGAAGGTTGCTATGATTTCAGTTTTCTTAAACTTACCAAGGCTTGATTTGTGGCCCAAGATGTGATCTATCCTGGAGAATGTTCCATGTGCACTTGAGAAGAATGTATTCTGCTGCTTTTGGATAGAATGTTCTATAAGTATCAGTTAAGTCCATCTGGTCTAACGTGTCATTTAAAAAAATTTTTTTTTTATATTGGGGCACATTTGATTAACAATGTGTTTCAGGTGTACAGCAAAGTGATTCAGTTATACATATAAGTGTATCTATTCTTTAGATTATTAAAGAATATTGAGCAGAGTTCCCTTTAGGTAGCTCTACAGTAGGTCCTTGTTGGTTACTGACTTCATACATAGTAGTGTGTACATGTCAATCCCAGACTCCCAATCTATCCCTCCCTACTACCCTTCCTCCCGGTAACCATAAGTTTGTTCTCTTAAGTCTGTGAGTCTGTTTCTCTTTTGTTGATAAGTTCATTTGTATCTTTTTTTTAAGATTCCGCATATAAGTGATATCATATGATATTTGCCTTTCTCTTTCTGACTTACTTCACTCAGTATGACCATGTCTAGGTCCATCCATGTCACTGCAAATGGCATTATTTTGTTCTTTTTTATGGCTGCGTAATATTCCATTTTTATATATGTACCACATCTTCTTTTTCCATTCACCCAAATGGACATTTAGGTTGCTTCCATATCCTGCCTATAAATATTGCTACAATAAACATTGGGGTGCATGCATCTTTTAGAATTATTGTTTTCTCTGGATATATGCCCAGGTGTAGGATTGCAGGGTCATATGGTAGCTCTATTTTTACTTTTTAAGGAACCCCCATATTGTTCTCCATTGTGGCTGTAGCAGTTTACATTCCCACCAACAGTGTAGCAGGGTTTCCTTTTCTCCACACCCTCTCCAGCATTTATTGTTTGTTGATTTTTTTATGATGTCCATTCTGACTTGTGTGAGGTAGTATCTCATTGTAGCTTTTATTTTTCTGGCCACGCCACACAAATTGCAGGATCTTAGTTCCCTGACCAGGGTCGAACCTGGGCCCTCAGCACTAAAAATGTGGAGTCCTAATCACTGGACCACTAGGGAATTCCCTCATTGTAATTTTGATGTGCACTTTTGTAATAATTAGCGATGCTGAGTATCTTTCATGTGTCTCTTGGCCATCTTTCTTCCTTGGATAAATATTTTTTTAGGTCATTGGCCCATTTTTGATTGGGTTCTTTGTTTTTTTGATATTGAGCCACATGAGCTATTTGTAAATTTTGGAGACTAATGCCTTTTTGGTCACATCATTTGCAAATATTTCCTCCCATTCTGTGGGTTGTCTTTCCATTTTGCTGATGGATTTCTTTGCTGTGCAAAAGCTTTTAAGCTTAATTAGATCCCATTTGTTTATTTTTGTTTTTATTTTCATTGCTCTAGGATGTGGATTCAAAAACATGTTGCTGCGATTTATGTCAAAGAGCGTTCTGCCTGCGTTTTCCTCTAAGAGTTTTAGTGTCCGGCCTTACATTTAGGTCTTTGACCATTTTGAGTTTATTTTTGTGTATGGTGACAAAGAATGTTCTAATTTCATTCTTTTACATGTAGCTGTCCAATTTTCCTAGCACCATTTGTTGAAGAGCCTGTCTTTCCTCCCTTGTGTAGTCTTGCCTCCTTTGTCATAAATTAATTGACCGTAGTTTCATGGGTTTATCTCTGGGCTTTCTATCCTGTTCCATTGATCTATATTTTTGGTTTTGTGCCAGTACCATACTGTTTTGATGCCTGTAGCTTTGTAGTATAGTCTGACGTCAAGGAGCCTGATTCCTACAGCTCTTTCTCAAGATTGCTTTGGCACTTTGGGTCTTTTGTGTATCCATACAAATTTTAAGATTTTTTGTTCTAGTCCTGTGAAAAATGCCATTCATAATTGATAGGGATTGCATTGAATCTGTAGATTGTCTTGGGTAGTATAGTCATATTGACAATATTCATTCTTCCAATTGAAGAACATGGTATATCTCTCCATCTGTTTGTGTTATCTTTGAATTTTTTTATCAGCGTCTTATAGTTTTCAGAGTACAGGTCTTTTGTCTCATTAGGTAGGTTTATTCCTAGGTATTTTATTCTTTCTATGTGATGATAAATGGGATTGTTTCTTTAATTTCTCTTTCTGATCTTCAGTCGTTCGTGTCTAGAAGTGCAACAGATTTCTGTGTATTAAGTTTGTACCCTGCAACTTTACCAAATTCATTGATGAGCTCTAGTAGTTTTCTGGTATCATCTTGAGGATTTTCTTTGTATAGTATCATGTCATCTGCAAACAGTGACAGTTTTACTTCTTCTTTTCCAATTTGGGTCCTTTTATTTCTTTTTCTTCTCTGATTGCCGTGGCTAGGGCTTTTTAAACTCTGTTGAATAAGTGGCAAGGGTGGACATCCTTATCTTGTTCCTGATCTTAGAGGAAATCCTTTCACTTTTTCACTGTTGGGAATGATGTTACTGTGGGCTGTGGTATATGGCCTTTATTGTGTTGAGGTTGGTTCCCTCTATACCCACTTTCTGTAGAGTTTTATCATACATGCATATTGAGTTTTGTCAAAAGTCTTTTCTACATCTATTGCGATGATCATATAGTTTTTATTCCTCAGTTTGTTAATGTGGTGTATCACACTGATTGATTTGCGGATACTGAAAACTCCTTGCATCCCTGGGATAAATCCCACTTTACCATGGGGTATTAAATATCAAGTCCATCTGGTCTAATGTGTCATTTAAGACCTGTGTTTCCTTATTGATTTTCTGTCTGGATGATCCATCCATTGAAGAAAGTGGGGTGTTAAAGTTCCCCACTGTTATTGTGTTACTGTTGATTTCTCCTTTCACGGCTGTTAGCATTTGCCTTATATACTTAGGTGCTCCTATGTTTGCTGCATATTATTTACAATTGTTATATTTTCTTCTTGGATTGATCTCTTGATCGTTATGTAATGTCCCTCTTTGTCTCTTGTAAGAGTCTTTACTTTAAAGTCCATTTTGTCTGATATGAGTATTGCTACTCCTGATTTCTTCTGCTTTGCATTTGCATGGAATAGCTTCTTCCATTCCCTTTACTTTCTGTCTGTATGTGTCTCTAGATTTGAAGTGGGTCTCTTTTAGACAGCATATATACAGGTCTTGTTTTTGTATCCATTCAGCCAGTCTGTATCTTTTGGTTGGAGCATTTAATCCATTTACATTTAAGGTATTTATCCATATCATATGTATGCTCTTATTACCATTTTGTTAATTGTTTTGGATTTGTTTTTATAGGTCTTTTTTCTTCCCTTCCTCTTTCATTCACTTTGCTTGTGACTTGATGACTATTTTTAGTGTTGTGTTTGGATTACTTTTTCATTTTTGTGTCTGTATCTGTTGTAGATGTTTGGTGTGCTGTTCACATGAAGTTTTGATATAGCAGTCTGTATATATACAAGATTGTTTTAAGTTGCTGGTGTCTTAATTTCAAATGCATTTCCAATATCCTGCATTTGTATTCTCCTCTTCCCACGACTCCTGGGTTTGATGTCATATGATTTCCTGTCTTTATGTTTGCCTTTACCTGTGAGCTTTTCCATTCATAATTTTCTTGTTTCTAATTGTGATATTTTCTTTTCCACCTAGAGAATTTCTTTTAGCATCTGTTGTAAAGCTGGTTTGGTGGTGCTGAATTCTTTAGCTTTTGCTTGTCTGTAAAGCTTTTGATTTCTCCATCAAGTCTGAACAAGAGCCTTGCTAGGTATTCTTGGTTGTAGGTGTTCTCCTTTCATTAGTTTAAATTATATCCTGCCACTATCTTCTGGCCTGCAGAGTTTCTGCTAAAAAATATCAGCTGATATCTTTATGGGGATTCCCTTGTATGTCATTTTTTGCTTTTGTCTTGTTCCTTTTAATATTTTCTCTTTGTCTTTTTAACTTTTCACGGTTTGATTAATATGTGTCTTGGCATGTTCCTCCTTGGGTTTACCTTGTATGGGACCCTGTGTGCTTCCTTTCTCATGTTAGGGAAATTTTCGAATATAATCTCTTCAAATATTTTCTCGGGCCCTTTCTCTCTTCTCCTTCTGCCACCCCTATAATGCAAATATTGGTGTGTTTGTTTAATGTTGTCCCAGAGGTCACTGAGGCTGTCATTTCTTTTCATTCTTTTTTCTTTATTCTGTTCTGCGGTACTGATTTCCCCCACTCTGTCTTCCAGCTCACTTCTTATTCTTCATTTTTCTTTCTCCCTCATTTATTCTGCTATTGATTCCATATATGACAAGCCCACAGCTTATATCATACTCCACAGTGGAAAGTTGAGAGCTTTTCCTCTAAAATGAGGCAGAAGACAAGGATGCCCACCCTTGCCACTTTGAATCAACATAGTATTAGCACTTCTAACGAGAGCAACTAAGGAAGAAAAAGAAAGACATTCAAATCGAAAAGGAAGAAGGGAAAACTGTCCTTATTTTCAGATGACATATGAGACATAGACATAGAAAACCCTAAGGACTCCCCCCCCCAAAAAAACATTAGAATTAATAAATTCAGTAGACTTTCAGGATACAAAATCAGTTTTCAAATATCTGTTGCATTTTTATAAACTAATATTGATCTATCAATCAATCAGAAAAAAAATCCTATTTTCAATTGCAACAAATAAAATACCTAGAAATAAATTTAACCAAAGAGGTAAATAACCTGAACACTGAAAACTATACAAGATTGAAAAGAAATTGAAGACAGACAGTAAGTGAAAAAATAAATCATGTTCATGGATTAGAAAAATTAATATTGTTAAAATTTCCATACTACCAAAAGCAATCTACATATTCAATGCAATCCCTATCAAAATTCCAGTGGTAGTTTTCACAGAAATCAATCCTAAAATTTGTATGGAAATACAAAAGACCCCCAATATATAAGCAGTCTTTGGGAAGAAGAGCAAAGCTGGAACACCACACTTCCTTGTAATCAAAACAGAGTGGTACAGGCATTAAAACAGACACAGAGACCAATGACACACAATAGAGAGAGAGAGAGCCCAGAAATTAATCCATGCAAATACGGTCAACTAATTTACAACAATGGAGCCAAGAATACTCAACAAGGAAAGAACAGTCTCTTTAATATATGGTATTAGGACTGTGCAACTGTACAGCCACATGCAAAAGAATTACAGAACCACTGTCTTATAGCATACAAAAAAATTAGCTCAAAATGGGTAAAACACTTGAAGATGTAAAGCCATAAAGCTCCTAGAAGAAAACAAACATAGGTAAGCTCCTTGACATCAGTCTGTCTTGGCAATGGTATTTTGGATTTGACACCAAAAGCAAACACAAATAAGTGGGACTACATCAAACGAACTGTAACCACCAACAAAATAAAAATGCAGCCTAAAGAATGAGAGAAAATATTTGCAAATCATATTTCTGATAAGGGATGAATATTCAAAATATATAAAGAACTCATACAACTAAGTAGAAAAAAATTAATCCAATTAAAAATGAGCACAGGATCTGAATACACATTTTTCCAAAGAAAACATACGAATGGCCAAAAGGTGCATGAAAAGATGCTCAACATCACTAATAATCAGGGAAAAATGCAAATGAAAACAACAATGAGACAGCACTTCACACCTGTGAGAATGACTATTCTCAAAAAGACCAGAAATAACATGTGTTGGTGAGGATATTGGGAAAGGGACCTTATGAACCTTTGGTGTGAGTGTAAACTGATGCAGCCACTATGGAAAACAAACAGTATGGAGGTTCCTCAAAAAATTAAAAATGGAACTATCATATGATCAAGAAATTCCACTTCCAGGTCATTTATCTGAAGGAAACAAAGACTCTGCATGCTCATGTTCACTGTAGCATTATTTACAGTAGCCAAAACATAGTATGTATACATGTGTGCACACAGACATGTAATATTATTAAACCATAAAAACGATGGAAATCTTGCCATTTGTGACAATGGATTTTTGAGAGCATTATGCTAAGTGAAATAAGAGACATACAAATACTGTATGATCTTACATATATGTGGAGTCTAAGAAAAACCTATAGATACAGAGAACAGATTGGTAGTTACCAGAGGCAGGGACTAGATGAAATGAGTGAAGTTGTTGAAAGGTACAAAGTTCCAGTTGTAAGATAAATAAGTCCTGGAGATGTAATGTACATCATGGTGACTATACTTCACAGTACTGTATTGTATATTCAGAAGTTGACACAAGAGTAAATACGAAAGTTCTCATCACAAGAAAAATAATTTTAACTGTGTATGGTGATGGATGTTAACTAATCTTATAATTTTTATATATTTATGATACATATCATAATAAAATCATGTGTACACCTAAACTAGTACAATGTCATAGGTCATTTATGTATCATTTTAAAAAGAGAGAACAAAGAAAACAAAAAAATGAAATCACATATGTAAGCAAGCCCTAACATGGCAATAATTAAATGTCAGTGGTCTAAACACATCAATTTAAAAACAGAGATTTGGGTGGGGGATAAATTGGGAGACTGGGATTGAGAAATACACACTACTATATATAAAACAGATAACTAATAAGAACCTACTATGTAGCACAGGGAACTCTTCTCAGTACTCTAACGACCTGTATGGGAAAAGAATCTAAAAATGAGTGGATATCTGTATATGCATAATTGATACACTCTGCTGTACAGCAGAAACTGACACAACATTGTAAATCAACTATACACTAATAAAAAATTTTTAAAAGCTGAGATTTGCAGAATATTAAAAAGAAATGACCCAGTATATATACTGTTTATCAGGAACTCATTTCAGATATAATGGTACAGGTAGGCTGTGTGTAAAAGGATAGAAAAAATATATAGTATCTAAACATTAATCAGAAGAAATCAAGACTGGTTCTACTAATGTCAGATAAAGTAGACTTCAAAGAAAACAAAATTATCATGGACACAGAGGGATATTACATAATAATAAAAGAGCAAACCAACAAGAAGACATACTAAGCCTAACTGTGTATGCACTAAACAAAAGAGCTACCAAGTATGTGAAGCTAAATAAAGACAGAATTGAAAGAATTAGACAAGCCCATGGTTGTTAGAGACATCAACACCCCTCTCTCAACAACAGCAGAACAACCAGACAGAAGTTCTGCAAGGACAGAGAAGAACCCAACATCACCATCAACTAACTACCCAACAACATCAAAATGTATTTACGTCTCCATTGCTTGTGAAGTATACACCAAGAGAGACAATATCCTGAGCAAAAAACAAATCTCAACAAATTTAAAAGAACTGAAACCACAGAGTGTGTGTTCTCTGGATTTTATGAAGTGGATATCAATAATATAGAAAAATAATTTAAATATAACAGGAAAATTTCCAAAGACTTGGAAGCTAAAAAGTACCCTTCTAAATAATCCATGAGTCAAAAAAGAGGAAGGCTCAAAGGAAATTTAAAAATACATTGAACTGAATAAAAATGAAATATGAAATATTGAAATTCTGTGGGACACAAATGCCAAAAGGCACATGCTTCTATTAGATTAAAAGTTTAAATCATTACTCTAAGTGCTCACCTCAAGAAACTAGAAAAGGAAGAGCAAAAAAAACCCAACGTAAGCTGAATGAAAGATATAAGAGGAGCAATACAATTGAAAACAGAGAAACAATAGAGAAACACAAGGCTGGTTCTTTGAGGAGATCAATAAAATAAAAAAACTTCTAGCAAGGCTGACCAAAAAAAGAGAGAGGGATAGAGAAAAAGAGTTTCTGTACTACCACTATTGGGAAGAAAATGGTCTCTTCCTACTCTGCAGACATCAAAAGAATAATAAAGATATACCATAAATAATTCTCTATAACTACGAACTACCAGTATGAAATGGATAATCTGAATGGTCTTATGATATTAAAGAAATCAAATTCATAATTTGAAAACTTCAGGAAAAAAAAAACTCCAAGCCTAGATGGTTATGCTGGAGATGTCTACCAAACTTAAAAGAAGAATGAACACCAATTCTACACAATCTCTAAGAAAAAAGTAGAGAAAGGAACACTTTCCAACTCACTTTATGAAGCCAGAATTACCCTGATACCAAAGCCAGGCAAACAGAATACAAAAAAGAAAAGAACAGGGATTTCCCTGGCAGTCCAGTGGTTAAGACTGTGCTTCCACTGCAGGGGGTGTGGATTTGATCCCTAGTTGGGGAACTAAGATCCCATATGCTGTGCTGCGTGGCCAAAAACAAAACAAAACAAATCAATACTCTTCATGGAGATAAACAAAAAAATTCTTAACAAAATATTAAGAAACAAAATTCAGCAAAATATAAAAATATATTATCAAGTGGGGTACCCCAGGCATGAATGCCTGGTTCAGTATTTGAATGTAATCTACTCCACGAACAGACTAAAGAAGTCAAATCACATGATCATATCAATCAGTGCAGAGAAAGCACCTGAGAAAATTCAACACCCAATCATGATTTAAAAAAAAAAAAAAAATCTCTCAGAAAAAGAGAGGGACTTCTCCAACTTGATAAGGAGCATCTATGTAAGACCTACAGTAAGCATCATAATTAAAGATAAAGACTGAATGTTTTTTCCCTAAGTTGGGAACACGGCAAAGATATCCACTCATACCACTGTTATTCAGCAAAGTTCTTGAAGTTCTAGCCAGTGCAGTAAGGCAAGAAGTAAAAATAAAAAGCATACAGACTGAAAAGGAAGAAATAAAACTGTTTCTATCTGCTGATGACATGATGGTCTATATAGAAAATCTCAAGGAATCTAATAACAGTAAAATCTTTTAGAACTAAGAAATGAGTTCAGCAAGGTTGCAGATGAGAGATAAAAAATAAATCATAGACTGACAATGAACACATAGACACCAAGATTTAAAATACAGTACTATATACAATTGCTTAGAATGATGAAATACTTAGGTGTATATCTGACAAACAAATGCAAGAGTTTTCTGCTGAAAACTACAAAACACTGATGAAAAAAATCAAAAATTTAAATCAATGTAGAAACATACCATCTCCACGAATTGGAAGACTCAGCCAAAAAAAGATGTCAGTTCTCCCCAAATTGTTATATAGATTTAAACCAATTTCTATCAAAATCTCAGGAAGATTAATGGTAGATACAGACAAGATCATTCAAAAATTTGTATGGAGCAGTGGAATCAAGATGGTGGAGTAGGAGTATGTGGTGCTCACCCCCACACACCCCTTAAAACATTGAAAATACATCTACATGTGGAACAATACTCATGGAATACTAACTAGAAACTTGCAGAACTCCTATACAACCAAAGCTGCATGAAAGATGTCCATGTAACTGGTAGGATGGGGATAAAAAAATCACTGGGTTGGGATCTGTGCCCCTGGGAGGGTTCTAAGGAAGAGGTCTGCATGGGTAGACCAACACCGTGGGGAGTGAGCAGGTCAAGCCATAATCTGGGCATCCCAGTCCTGGGGTCCTGCACAGAGAAGACAAAGCCCCTTGGCCTGCTGGCTGGGAAAAACCACTGGGCCAGACAGAAGGGATAGAAAAGCCTAGCCTTTACTTGCAAGAAGTGAGCACATGCTCACTTGCCAACAATCAGGGTGGAGAAAACCACGCACTGGCAGCTGCAGCCTCACCGCACTTCCCGATCCAAAGGGGCATACGCCCTAGCCCCACTCACTCCACACCACAGCCTGCTGTGAGATCTGGGCCAGTGAAGCCCTGGGAAAAGATTCACTCTAGATATGGAGAGACAGGGGTCCTGGGGCATGACCTGGGTGGGGCAGGGCAGCAGTGGACATTGTCAGTGTGCTCACAGGATAGCGACCCAAGAGCACACCACGGCAAAGTGCTGAATCTCCGGCAAATAGGCCCTGGGAGAGAACTCAATCTAGCTATGCAAAGACAGCCTGGAGGGTCTAGGGTGTGGTCCATTTGGGGTAGTGGCAGCTAATGTCAGCACACTTAAGGGTACCCAGTGGTTTGTCTCCCAGCAAGAGTGCCCCCAGCTCCACCGACTCCACAACACAGCTTAGTGCTAGATTTGGGCAGACAGGTCCTGGGAAAAGACTGACACAGAGGCAGCCCAGATCTCAGGCAGTAAACAGCACAGCCACTTTTATTCCTGCAGGCACAGTGCTCCAAATCCCAGCCCAACCTACTCCACATCACAGCCTTGCTCTATATCTGGGACAAAACAACAGAGAAAGGGACACGACCTTGGGCTGCTTCTGAGTGGAACCCCAGATGCCTACACAGGCAGCACTTAGGTCCTCTGTGACCACACAGGCCTCAGTTCCTTCAGTATTCACCTCCTTTGGAGCAGGGCACGCACTCAAGGGCAACGGAGCCTGATCAAACCCTACCCTCAGGGCTCGTACTCTAACAAATGGGGAGAAGACCCCACCCCTGACAGGGCAGCAATAGCCACAGAGCAGAGATGAAGCCTTGCCTCACACCCTGCATAACCATAACCCCTGTGAAGGGGATAACTGTCAGCATACCCTGAGGAAAGATGTGGCTGGCATCCATACCAGAAGTAGCCCTCACACCAAAAACATTGGACACACACAGTCTACAGAGATTCTCCCAGACAAAAACACCCTTCAAAATCACAATAGGTAACTGTTTCTCCTAAATCATGGAGACAGAGAAAGTTAATTAAATGAAAAGGCAAAGGAACTACTCCCTGTTAAAAAAACAAAAGTAATCCCCTGAAAGAATAATGAAACAGAGCTCACCAGTCCAGACCCTTAGTTCAAAAAGGTGGTCATAAAAATGCTAACAGAATTAAGAAAGCTTATTGATAGAAACACAGATCACTGTAGCAAGGAACTAGAAACTATAAAGATGACCAATCAAAAATAGACAATTCAATTGCCATGATAAAAACCAATACAGAAGCAATGAAGAGCCAAGTAAATAAAACAGAACAATTAGGTGATATGAAAGATAGAATAATGGAAGTCAACCGATCAGAAGACAGAAAAACAAAAGAAAAAAATTGAAAACAACATACAAGATGTATGAGATTATATAGAATGTTCCAAGTTACCCATAATAGGGGCTCCAGAAGAAGAGAGAGAGAAGAGGATTGAAAATGTATTTGAAGAAATTATGGCTGAAAACTTCCCAAACCTAAAGAAGGAAACAGATATCAAGGTACAGGAAGCACGGAGGGACCCAAACAGACCCACAGCAAGACATATAATTAAAATGGCAAAAATTAAAGACAGGATTCTAAAGTCAGCAAGAGAAAAACAGTTACAAGGGAACCCTCATAAGTCTATCAGCAGATTTCTCTGCAGAAACATTACAGGCTAAAAGGGAGTAGTATGATATATTCAAAGTCCTGAAAGGGAAAAAGCTGCAAAGTAAGATGCTCTCTACACAGAGAGATTATCATTTAGAATAAAAGGAGAAATAAGAATTTCTCAGACAAGCAAAAACTAAAGGAATATAGCAATACTAAACCTATCCTAAAAGAAATATTGAAAGATGTTCTCTAAATAGAAAAGAGGCAAGAATCTATAGGAAAGGGAAAATCACAATAGGAAAGACAAATATAGAAAAGGATTGAAGATCACTTAAGTAAGCCAGTATGTAGGTTAAAAAACAATCCAAAAAATTGTAAAAGTGATTATAACTACAATAAAGTAAAAGGATAAGCACAAAGATGTAAAATAGGACATCAAAATCACAAAATGTGGCGGAGGGGAGTATAAAAATGTAGCCCTTTTAAAAATGTGTTTGAACTTGAATGACTGTCAGTTTAAAGAAGTAGATAGTGTTATGGGTCAGTATACTTGAACTCCATGGTAACCACAAATGAAAAACAAAGGCCATGGGACTTCCCCGGTCGCGCAGTGATTAAGAATCTGCCTGCCAATGCAGGGGACACGGGTTCAAGCCCTGGTCTGGGAAGATCCACATGCCGCAGAGCAACTAAGCCCATGCGCCACAACTACTGAGCCTATGCTCTAGAGCCCGCGAGCCACAACTACTGAGCCTGTGTGCCACAACTACTGAAGACCTCACTCCTAGAGCCCGTGCTCCACAAGATAAGCCACCACAGTGAGAAGCCTGTGCATCTCAATGAAGAGTAGCCCCTGCTCACCGCAACTAGAGAAAGCTCTCACACAGCAACAAAGACCCAATGCAGCCAAAAATAAATAAATAAATCAAAGGAAATACACACAAAAAAGGCCATAAAGTTAAAAAAGGGTACTATAGAATGATAAAAGAACCAATGCAAGGTGAGGATATTACACTCATTAACATAGATGCACTCAATATAGGAGCACCTAAATACATAAAACTAATAGTAACATACATAAAGGGAGAAATTGACAAGAATCCAGTAATAGTAGGAGACTCTAACATCCCACTGACATCAATGGACTGATCATCCAGGCAGAAAATCAGTAAGGCAGAAAATCAGAGGTCCTAAATGAAACAATAGAGCAGTTGAACTTTATATCTACAGGACACTACATCCAAATACACATTCTTGGATTGCAATAATTAATATTGTTTAAAAGTCCATACTATCCAAAGCAATCTACAGATTTAATCAATCCCTGTCAAAATACCCATGACATTATTCACAGAACTAAAACAAGTAATCCTAAAATTTATATGAAAGCACCCAAGACCCAGAATTGCCAAAGCAATCCTAAGGGGAAAAAAGCTGGAGGCATAACCCTCTTAGACTTCAGACTATACTACAAAGCTACAGTAATCAGAACAGTGTGGTACTGGGACAAAAACGGATATCTGGATCAACGGAACAGAATAGAAAGCCCCAAAATAAACCCACACACATTTGGTCAATTAATCTACAACAAAGGAGGCAAGAATATACAAGGGAGAAAAGACATTCTCTTCAACAAGTGTTAGGAAAGCTGGACAGCTACATATAAGTCAATGAAATTAGAACATTCCCTCACACCATATACAAAAATAAACTCAAAATGCCTAAATATAAGGCCTAAATGTAAGACATGACACCATAAAACTCCTAGATGAGAACATAGGCAAAATATTCTTTGACATAAATCATACAATTGTTTTTAGATCAGTCTCCCAATAAAAAGAAATAAAAGCAAAAATAAACAAATGAGACCTAATCAAACTTTAAAGCTTTTGCACAGCAAAGGCAACCATCAACAAAACGAAAAGACAACCTACCAACTGGGAGAAGATATTTGCAAACAATGTCACCGACAGAGGGTTAATATCCAAAGTATACAATCAGCTCATACAACTCAATATCAAAAAAACAACCAAATCAAAAATTGGCCGAAAGACCTAAACAGATGTTTTTCCAAAGAAGACATACAGATGGTTAAAAGGCTCATGAAAAAAGTGCTCAACATCACTAATTAATAGAGAAAAGCAAGTGAATACCACAATGAGGTTATCACCTCACACCAGTTAGAATGTATATCATCAAAAAGTCTACAAATACATGCTAGAGAGGAAGTGAAGAAAAGGGAACCCTCATAGACTGTTAGTGGGAATGTAATTTGGTGCAACCACTAAGAAGAACAATATGGAGGTTCCTTTAAAAACTAAAATAGATCCAGCAATTCCACTCCTGAGTATATAGGTAGAAAAAAACAAAAATTCTAATTTGAAAAGATATATGCACCCCAATGTTCACAGCAGCACTATTTATAACAGCCAAGACATGGAAACAACCCAAGTGTCCATCAACAGATGACTAGCTAAGAAGATGTGAGATATATATATATATATATATATATATACACACACACACACACACACACATACACACACAATGGAATATTACTCAGCCATTAAAAAAGATTTGCAAATGCAAATCTTGCCATTGCAGCAACATGGATGGACCTAGAAAATACTGTACTTAGTATGATATCACTTATATATGGAATCTAAAAAATAATAGAAATGAATCTATGTACAAAACTAAAACAGACTCACATACATAGAAAACAAATTTATGATTACCAAAGGGGAAATTTTGGGGGAAGAGATAAATTAGGAGTATGGGATTAACAGATACAAACTTCTACATATAAAATATTATAAACAACAAGAATTTACGGTATATTACAGGGAACTATGTTCAATATTTTATAATAACCTATAATGGAATACGATCTGAAAAAAATAACCGAATCACTATGCTGTACACCTGAAACTAACACAATATTGTAAATCAACTATACCTTAATAAAAAAATTTATATAGAAATGCTAAAATAATTTTGAAAAGAAAATCATGGATAGGGCAGTATCAGTCTATTCATTTTCAAGACTTATTATATAGCTACAGTAATCCAGACTATTATATTGGTGAAAGGATAGACACAGATCAGTGGAACAGGAGAGCCTAGAAGTAGACCCACACAAATATGACCAAATGACCTTTTACA
The DNA here is from genome assembly GCA_004363435.1 of Platanista minor. Lineage (NCBI taxonomy): Eukaryota > Metazoa > Chordata > Mammalia > Artiodactyla > Platanistidae > Platanista > Platanista minor. Next base: position 47,043 of record RJWK010006995.1, read on the forward strand.
AGAGTGTAACAGCAATTCATTGGAGTAAGGACACCTTTTCAACAAATGTTGATGGAACAACTCGATAGCCATAGACAAAAAAAAAAAAAAAATGTTCCTTGACCTAAACTTCACACCAGAAGACAAAAGTTGGGGGCTTGGTGAAGAGTTCTTAGATATGACACCAAAAATCATAATGTATAAAAGATAATACTGATAAATTGGATTTATTCAAAAATAAAAGCTTTTGCTCTGTGAAGAACCATCTCAAGAAATTGAAAAGACAAGCTATAGATTGGGAAAAAATATCTGCAAACCACATATCTGACAGAGGACTCACAGCTAGAATATATAAAGAAATCTCAAAACTCAACAGTAAAAATACAAACAATCCAATTACAAAATTGGCAAAAGACACGAAGAGATATTTCACTGAGGAGGACACAGGGAGGCAAATAAGTGGGTGAAAAGATGTTCAACATCTCTAGGTGCTAGGCAAATGCAAACTAAGACCATAAGGAGTTATTACTGAACATCTATTAGAACAACTCAAATTTAAAAAAAAAAAACTGCGATAATACCAAATGCTAGCTAAGGTACAGATAAACTTGATCTCTCTCTGGAAAATAATTTCGCAGTTTCTTAAAAAACTAATCATACACTTAACCATATGATCCAGCAATTTCCCACACAAAAAACGTATACACAGTTGTTAAGGTCCAAACATGATAATAATAATTAAAAAATAAGTAATCCCCCTTGTTTTTTAACTGTGCTACCAAGACAGGCCAATATATAGCATTTTAACAGTATTTAAAAATTTTTTTCACCTTTATAGGTCAATTTTGGAATATGTAATTTCTTTTCTTGACCTAATTTGTAGAGCCTAGAGTATGGAAAATATTTTAACAACCATCTTATTTATGTGTATTTATTTGCAAAGTGATTTTGATTTTAGTCTTTTTGTTACTGTTATTTGTTCCGTTTCTTATGTTAATTTAACATCTTAATTGTTTTATTTTTTGAATCAGTGGTATTAAAATCTATTTTGATAGGAATTCTAATTTTGCATTTGTTTGGGGATTAACAAAAGATGAAACAGCCAAATGATTATCTTTTGTCTAATACACACTAAAAAAAAATATACCAGAGGTGTCATAGGCAACACTCTGAAGAAGTACTGTGACAATGCACAGTAAACAGGTAACCTTGGGCATGTGTAGCAGATATGTCTGTTTCAGCCATATGCATTACAGCTCACAGAGGCACAATGTAAGTAAACACCCACTCCACTAGTATATCTAATGATTTCTCTATGAAATATGAAAAAAATAATCTCTCATGCTGTATTCCCCATGTTACTTCTCTTTCTCAGGCAGAGGTATTGCTTGGAGCCAGTGGGAGATAGGTTAGGAAGAAGTGATTTTTTTTTTTTTTTTTTTACCTTGTCCTTAATAATACATTAAGCATTATTAAACTTCATTACATGAGCATATCTCTTAAAAATTAATATTGTTATGTCTTAGTTTCCTACCTAGCAAAGTGTGGGGGGGACAATATATTGGTACCCTTCCTGATAATATTAATAGAGAAAAATATCATAGCATAATTATCATAGAATCGAATTTTTTTAACATCGTTATTGGAGTATAATTTCTTTACAATGGTGTGTTAGTTTCTGCTTTATAACAAAGTGAATCAGCTATACATATACATATATCCCCATATCTGCCCCCTTTTGCATCTCCCTCCCACCCTCCTTATGCTACCCCTCTAGGTGGTCACAAAGCACCGAGCTGATCTCCCTGTGCTATGCGGCTGCTTCCCACTAGCTATCTGTTTTACATTTGGTAGTGTATATATGTCCATGCCACTCTCTCACTTCGTCCCAGCTTACCCTTCCCCCTCCCCCTGTCCTCAAGTCCATTCTCTACGTCTGCATCTTTATTCCTTTCCTGTCCTTCCGTTCTTCAGAACTTTTTTTTTCAGATTCCATATATATGTGTTAGCATATGGTACTTGGTTTTCTCTTTCTGACTTATTTCACTCTGTATGACAGATTCTAGGTCCATCCACCTCACTATAAATAACTCAATTTTGTTTCTTTTTATGGCTGAGTAATATTGCATTGTATATATGTGCCACATCTTCTTTATCCATTCATTTGTCAATGGACATTTAGGTTACTTCCATGTCCTGGCTATTGTAAATAGAGCTGCAATGAACATTATGGTACATGACTCTATTTGAATTATGGTTTTCTCAGGGTATATGCCCAGTAGTGGGATTGCTGGGTCGAATGATAGTTCAATTTTTATTTTTTTAAGGAACCTCCATACTGTTCTCCATAGTGGCTGTATCAATTTACATTCCCACCAACAGTGCAAGAGGGTTCCCTTTTCTCCACACCTAGAATTTTTAATTGGAGTATAGTTGCATTACAGCACTGTGTTAGTTTCTGCTGAACAATGAAGTGAATCAGCTATATGTATACATATGTCCCTTCCCTTTTGGACCTCCCTCCCCTCCCACCCACCCATCTAGGTCATCACAGAGCACCAAGCTGATCTCCCTGTGCTATACAGCAGGTTCCCACTAGCTACCTATTTTACACATTGTAGTGTATTTATATCAAACCTAATCTCTCAATTCATCCCACCCTCCCCTCCCCCCCCACCATGTCCATTCTCTACATCTGCATTTCCATTCCTGCCATAGAGTAGAGTTTTTTAATTAAAAAAATGATCATTTCAGCTTAACTTCTCAAGCAAAAATTATATTTAAAACCTGTAACTTATTTCTTTCAAAGCATACAGTATAACCATTAGAAACGTTTCTTATTTGTAGGTTTTGGTGAAATTCTGATCACTATTTGACAGACCCCCACTGTGGTCCCATTAGTAGGAGTTCCCTGGACAAGTACAGGCCATTCAGGTTTGGCTACTAATAAAAGTCTAGAAGGTAGAATAAAGGAATTTCCACTATACTTTTTTTTTTTTTTTTTTTACTATTTATATGACATTTTGAAATGAATGTGTTTTCCAAAAGAAAAAATCAGTTTCGTAATGAGGTGGATGGACCTAGAGTCTGTCATACAGAGTGAAGTAAGCCAGTTTCAATATTATTAAAACAACACAAAATATTACAAAAGATATACAAAAGGACTCAATTCAAAACGGAAATATTTGAGGATATAAAAGTGTTCTGAGTTGTGGCATCTTTAAAATTTTGTATCTTCTAGTTTTAGACTTAATCTTTCCACTTAAAAATATTTGTTAATAATATCATATTGAAAAATGTAGCAACTCTGACTTTCAAAGACTCTGGACTACTATTTCCACAATCCAGTGCCACCCCTTCCAACATCCAGGTAGGCAAGTATTTTAAGTGATTTTAAATGATTAATCTGTAATAATGCAATTCTGAAAATCCTTTCTTCAGTAAGAAGGTAGGAAACACAATGTTATGAATGAACTCACTTAAGAATTTTTTTAAAGCTCCTGAAAATGGCAGTCTATACTCAGCTAATTTTTCTGTCTCCTAAAACTTCAATGAGGAGGAATAGAAGGGAAGGGTGAGTAACTGACAAATCTAAGAAAGAACCTAGCATGGGGAAGGCCGAGAACTACGCCAAATTATAGAAAACCCGAACTCACTTTGAATTTTTCAACAACAGCATTGGAAGTAAGACAACAGTGGAGCAATGCCTTCAAACTGCAGAAGAAAAATGATTTACTCACTAGAGTTCTTGAATTATAAGGGAAACTCTTCAAAATACAAAGAAATGGTACTAACAGGGCACTAAGAAATCACGGGGTGGGGGAGATAAAAAGGACAGTGGGGGAAAGCTCTTCAAGAAGCAGTCTGGAAGCGAGACAAGATGGCGGAAGAGTAAGACGCGGAGATTACCTTCCTCCCCACAGATACACCAGAAATACATCTACACGTGGAACAACTCCTGCAGAAAACCTACTGAACGCTGGCAGAAGACCTCAGACCTCCCAAAAGGCAAGAAACTCCACACTTACCTGGGTAGGGCAAACAAAAAAACCCTAAAAACAGAGACAGAGG
>RJWK010006996.1:0-11521 GCA_004363435.1 Platanista minor
AGCACAGGGAGATCAGCTCAGTGCTTTGTGATCACCTGGATGGGTGGGATGGGGAGGGTGGGAAGGAGGGAGATGCAGGAGGGAGGAGATGTGGGAACATATGTGTATGTATAATTGATTCACTTTGTTATAAAGCAGAGACTGACACCATTGTAAAGCAATTATACTCCAATAAAGATGTTAAAAAAAATAAAAAAAATAAAAAAAATAAAAAAATAAAGTTTAATTCATTAGCCCGTTTCCTAGAAAACCATGCATCTATTGGTTATCTGAATCAGGTGCACCTAGAGGGAAGAAAAAAATCAAGCTCCCATCTCCCTCTTCACATGGGCTAATACACACTGAAGCCATTAGAAAATCCTAATTCTAGCAGCCTTCAGAATGATGCGCTAAAAAGAGGAGCACATACATGTGGAGGAACTAGTTTAGATTCCAGTTGTGAACTTCCTCAACACCTCCTGCAGCAAATCTTTCTGATCTCTGCTTTAACTGCAGAAACAGTTCACTGTGGTTCCCTAGGTTCCCCTGGAAGATTGGAGAGATTAAAAGTTTTACTCTTCCCCTGAGCAAAGAAACAACTGGTTGATTACTGTCGGGGTGAATTTCAGAAGGTTGAAGACACTTATTCCTGTTCTGAAAGTATCTCTGGTGAAGCAGGATTGATCAGAGACAATCCGAGGGTAATACACGCAACAGCTACTTACTCTTTCCTGCATTGGAACGGCATTGGATTATATGTAGGTTGGTTTAAATTGTGGGATTACTACTGTGTCTGTAAGAATAGAAGCAAAAAAACCCCAACAAAACAACAACAACAAAAAAACAAGAATAGGAATAGAAGCACCACAAGGGCAAAAGTTTGGTCACACGATTTCACCCATAAAGATTAGAATAAAAATATAGTAGGTGTGCAAGCATTTGTAGTATGAATGTGTGAGTGAGTGAGTGAATTACTATCATACCAGTGACTTGTATGTCAAAGTCTTTCTTTGGAAAAAGAATGTTTTGTTTTTTAGAGTTTCTACTTAATACTAGATTAATACTAAGGCTATTAATCATTTTGCTCTATAATATGCTAACATTTTACAAACAGTTCCTCATTTAATCACGTAAGTTAATATTGATGGAATGGTTATATGTGGTAGGCACTTTGGTAAATGCTTTACCTACGTTATGTCATATAATTATTACTATAAGCATATATGAAGTAGGTACTAATAGTTCCATTTTACAGTAAAGGAAACTGTGGCTTAATGAGGTTAACTAAAGAGATACAACTAGTAAGTGACACAGTCCATACTGAAATCCAAGTCTGCCTCACTCTTGAGTCTTCACTCATAGTTCTACAGCTAGAGGCTGTAATTATGGGGCCCCTGTACTGCTACTCTCTTCTTTCACTCATTGCTAATTGGTTACAATGCATGTCCTCAGACTCCATCTCAGCATAGGGCTCCCGGCATGCACTACCCCTTGGTGTGGCAGTAAAACCATTTCTCTATTCATGTGTTATAATAAACTGCTCTTACCCAATAACAATACAGGCACAATTACATTTATAAGTCAGGCATGCATAGAAACAAAGCAATTACGAACGGAATATGAGGAGCAAAGATAGTAAATCATGATACTGTGTGAAAAATTATGAATAGCTGGATTTTTTCCACTTTCTCTGTAACATTAAAATCCTGAATATACACTATAGATGGTAACCATTTCTCAGCTCACATCAGGGAAGGGTTGAGCCTAGAGAAGAGCTTTCAACCCTGAAGGCCACTCAATCTTTATTCTTGTTAGTGAGATGTGACTAAACACACCTGAAGAGCTTATTTTGCTGGGAAGAGCACTAGTGTTTTTCTTCCTGGGGGTTAATTCTTGAGTTACATTTTTTTTTCTTTAATATTAATCCACACATGATCTTAGCAATTGCACTACAGGATTCAATGTCCCCTGTCTATGGAGTTTGGCCTGGAATTAAGAAGGGTTCCTCACTTTGCATTCCTATAGCACTTTGATCTTGAAACAACTATATCACTTATACTTGTATATACAATTTATACCTTTATATATGTCACCCCTAGTAGGCTCTCAATTCCCTGAAACTATTTACTTTTAAAAGCCATGTCTTACCTATACTTGCACAAGTTACGCAGTGTAAATTTCATCTTGTAAATTCTAACATTCCTTAACTGAATGGATGGATTAGTGACATAATCTTACATACACCTCTATTCTAGGATACTTCATATTCCACTTTTTATTTCATCCTCTAATCATCTGTTTCCACTCTTGATCTTCCTCCCTCATCTTCATATTGCCCAGAGCACCAAGAGGCAACAATCAAGTGTTGATTAAATTGAATGAAACCCATTTTCTTATCACTGACCTGCATATTCAATCTGTCAAACTTCTGGATATGTTACCCAAGTTGATTATGTATATTTCCCACAGTTCCCAGATATGCAACTTCTTGTTGATTGTTTAGAAGTATTATGTAGATAAAATTAAGAGTACTTGAATTGTTGGGGTAAACGATAGGCTTACTAGAAGTAAGTAGTAGATCCTAATAAACCTATATGGGTTTCTGTACTTGAAGCATATTTACAGTTTACAGTATCAAGAAACCAACTCTGCTATATGGAACCAGTGAAATGAAAATGACAGAAAGAACACAAGGAGGTCCTGTATTCATAGCACAGGCGCTCTGTGATGCACTTGTCTTTTTATGATTAATTTAGACATTTTCACTAATAGATTCAAAGATATTTGCCAGATAAACAGCTGTGCTATCCCTATAACAGGAGAGGAAATGAGTAAGGGATATTAAATAAGGAAAAATGTTGCTCAGGTGCATTAATCTGGAATATGGAGCTCATTGTAAGACGTTCTGTCTTCCTTGGTATTTGGATTTAAAAACTGGAGTATTAAGGCATAAGGACATGACAGGGCATCATGAGAATGAATAATCTCCTTACAAAACTAAATGATTATAATAATATAATTATTTACGGGTGGAAGAGTCTTGCCATTTCATTATTCAGTCTTTTATTAAAACTTACAATATACAAAAAAGGAAATGTTAAAAATATTTTTTCAAAAGTGTATAAATCCTGAGTCAAACAACATGTTTCAAAGAATGTTAGCAATATAAAAAAAAAACTCATAGTAAGTGTTCTCTTGTTTATCTTAACTTATTTTTTATTTGCAGATAGGAATATTTGTGACTGTCCAAGTTGTAAAGTACTGAAACCATCAATGATTTCAAAATTGTTTTATAATGTAACTATTTGTAATTTAAAATCAAACTCCTAGAAAATACATATCCTATTTGTAAATGTGGAAGAGACAATCAGTCACTATCATCAAATTTACTAAATCTGATTTGATGCCAAATATAAAGAGACAATTGAATTCAGTAGTTGCTTTAATAAGTTAAGTAATATCATAGATGCTTTGGTAAAATTTGCATAAAATTGTTTTCCTATTCTGTTTTCTTGTTGGACTTTTCATGAGTTAGTGCACCACTGTACTTTTAAAAATCTTTGCACATGTAAACTATTAACTCAGGCTTTTATAGACTTAGTATATTGATGGGAACTGCATTATACTAATTTTATGACTTTCAGACAGGTTAGTGCCAGTGAGATCAGCTCAAGAGTAATGAATGCCATTTTAAAATACCAAGAAGCATGATTATTTTCATGCTGATATCGCTGTGGAAAAATACCAAAGAGGCTGTGAGATTATGCCACAAAGTATAGAAACTGTTCCAGGAAATAAGTGCATAAACTTGGCTGTGTGATTGTACAGAAAAACCCATTAAAACCCATTAAAAGGACCCAAACTGTAGGCAGAAGATAAAAAAAGGATTGATCAACTGCATCCATGAAGGCTATAGATTGTCCATTTATTAATTAAAAGTATATTTTTATATATTGTGATGTCATAAATAGTTTGCCCATATAGGTTAATTCCCTCAGATCTGTACTGAGGGCTATTAGCATTGATCAATTATGCACTATGACATTTAACATTTCTGATAGTCTAAAGGAGTGCTGTACCTGCAGCTTTGCTTCTGGTATTTACACAGCAGTTTCATCTGGCTACAGTTAATTGTAAAGTATTCCTAACACAAGTGGGACTACACCTCAAATAAGCATGTGCTTTTGTGGTTGTGGGATTATATTCTAGAACCAGAATTAAGTCTCCTGGAGCATAACTGTCTTGGTCACCACAAACTGCAGATTTCCTCTGCCATGTATAAACATTATTGGGTATCACTGGCATTATGAACCTAAATATTCCAACACATGGGATGTATTATATACATAATATGGAAACATATTTCTATAATTTATATAGTAATTATATGTGATGCCATCAACTTATTTTTTTGTAAATTACCATTGGGACTTTATAAAAAATTTTTCTGTTTTTTTTTTTTTTCATTTTTGTCTGAGGTTTTTTTTTTTTTTTTTTTTTTTTTTTTTTTTTTTTTTTTTTTTTTTTTTTTTTTTTTTAGGTTTTTTTTTTTTTTTTTTTTTTTTTTTTAATAGTCAGCTTCTCCATTAACAAGGATCTCCTGTATAGCACAGGGAACTCTGCTCAATATCATGTAACAACCTAAATGGGAAAAAAATTTGAAAAAGACTAGATACATGTATATGTATAACAATCACTTTGATGTTCCCCTTAACTAACACAAAATTGTTAATCAAGTCTGCTCCAATAGAAAATAAAAATTAAAAAAAAAACTTAAAAAAAAGATGTTTGGAAAATTTTTTGAGCTAGGTTAAGTTTTAAAAATCTATCCAAATGTTTATTTTTAAGGGTCTTGCTTCAAAGACTTTGTATACACAAATTGTTCACTTGGGAAAAGTGGAACACATAGTAAAGTAGAACTAAAAGACAAAATAAGACAACACAAAAGCATCTACCCGGCAAAGATTGAAAATATCATATTTATGTAAGACATTTTTCAATTTATAAAAGAATCTTCATTTTTAATATCTTAATCTCACCAACCATCCCATAAGGCATTCTGCCTTCACTAAATATATAGAAGAAAAAGACTTCAAGAGTCATAATTCATGGAGCATTTGCTAGGTTCCCAAAGGTTCCTTCAGTGTTGGGTAATAAATAGCCATCGATTAATTCTCTTGTGCTAACTTAAAAGAACCTTAAAACCAAGCCAGTAAAGGATCAACTGTTTTCAAGTAACTAGTTGAAGAATACTTATAGAAATTTAAAACTATCCAGCAGTCAGCAAGGTAAAATTCACCATGGCTGATATCCAATAAAAAATCAACAGTCTTTCAAAGAAAAAAATATTATAAGAAATTATGATAGAAACTATCTAAAATGACACACAATGGAAACACAGTAAGCTCATTAGTGAGCTGTGGGACAGTTTTGAGTGGCTTAATATACATGTAATCGGAGTCCCTGGAAGACAGAAACTATTTGAAGTGATGATGGCCAAGAAATTTCTGAATTTGATAAAATCTGTAAACACACAGATACAAAAAGCTCAGTGAACCCCAACCACAAGAAACATGAAAAGAAGTACTCCAAAACAAATTATAAGCAAATTTCACAAAACAAACATTAAATAGAAAAATCATAAAACCATAGAAACAAGAAACATTACATAGGAAAAAAACTAACTTCTCATTGAAACAACAAAAGAACATTTGTAAAAGCCCTAAAAACAAACACATCAAAACCCTGTGAATGTACAGTTTGTTATCCAGCAATAATATCTTTAAAAACAATGATAAAAGAGAGAATTCTCCAGATATACAGAAGCTGAAAGAATTCATAACCAGTAGAAATGTACCCTAAGAAATATCAAAGAAAGTCCTTCAAGCACAAAGAAAATAAACATGTGGATCAATACAAGGAATAAAGAGCATCAAAATGGTAGTTACATTGGAAAATATATAATACTAAAATATTTAAATCTTATTAGTAGGTAGCTTACTGTTTAAACAAAAATAATCATAATATGGAGTTTATAACTTGTATAGATGTAAAGTGTATGACAAATTATTGCAAAGGCTGGGAGGGGAAAAGAGGAAGGATATAGTTTTAAAGTGCTTATACCAGACATGAATCACTTGAAAGCAGACTGTGAATAGTTAAAGATATGTACTACAAATCTTAACTACTAAAATAACAAATATCTATGGTTAATAAGCAAATGTAAGAGAAAAAAAGGAATCATTAAAAAAATGAATAAGCCCCAAACAAATCAGAAAAAGAGGACAAACAACAAATAAAACACATATCAAGATTACAGATTTAACAGTAACCATATCAATAATCAAATTAAATGTAAATGGTCTAAATTCCCCAAATTAAAAGGTGGAGATTGTCAGATTGGATGGAAAAGCAATATCCAACCATAGGCTGCCTAGAAAGTGTATATATACACTTTATATTCTAGCTTGGATGGAAAAGCAATATCCAACCATAGGCTGCCTAGAAAGTATATATATATACTTTATATTCTACTAGTATGTGTGTATATATATATATATATATATATATATACACACACACACACACATACACACACACACACACACACACACTAGTAGAGTGCACACACACACACAGAGGCCAAAAGTAAAAGGATGAAAAAATAAATACCAAACTAGCACTAGTACAAAGAAAGCTAGAATGACTATAATATTAGACAAAGTCAATTTTAAAGCAAAGATTATTACCAGAAACAAAGGGTCATTTCATAATGATAAAGGGGTCAATTAATCAAAGGAGCAAAAGAAAAAAAAAAAACCTAAGCATTTACACATCTAGCAAAAGTGCTTCAAAATACATCAGACAAATACTGATAGGGCTTCCCTGGTGGTGCAGTGGTTGAGAGTCTGCCTGCTGAGGCAGGGGACATGGGTTCGTGCCCCAGTCTGGGAAGATCCCATGTGCCACGGAGCAGCTGGGCCCGTGAGCCATGGCCGCTGAGGCTGCGCATCCGGAGCCTGTGCTCCGCAACGGGAGAGGCCACAACAGTGAGAGGACCATGTACCGCAAAAAAAACAAAACAAAAAAACCCCCCAAATAGCAAAAAAACCCCAAATACTGATAGAACTGCAAGAAAAATAGACAAATTCACAATTATAGTTGGAGAATTAATATCATTCTCTCATAAATGATAAAAGCAAAAAAAAATCAGTAAGGATATGTAAGTTTTGAACAACACTATCAACCAACTTGACCTAATGGATATTTATAGAACAGTCTACCCAACAGCAGAACACCCACTTCTGTCAAGAGCACATGGATAATTTACCAAGATAAACTGTATTCTAAGCCATAAAACAAGTCTCATATTTCAAATAATCAAGTCATCCAAAGTATGTTCTCTAGTCACAGTGGAGTCAGAAATCTAAACAGAACGATATCTGGAAAGTCACAAATATTAGAAACTAAAAACATTTTTAAATAACCTATAAGTTAAAGGTGAAAATAAGAAGTAAAATTAGCATTTGTAAATAAATGAAAATGAAATCACAACACATCAAAATTTGTGAAATGTAACTAAACCAGTACTTATAGGAAAACAAAGCACTTAATGCCAAATATTAGAAAAGGAAGCTCTCAAATCAATAACCTCAGCCTCTACTTTCAAAAACTAGAAAAAGATGAAATCAAAACCGAAGTAAAGAGAGCAGAGAAATTAATAAATATAAGAACAAACATTAATGAAATAGAAAGCAGAAAAGCAATAGAGGGAAACAATCAAAGCAAAGTTTGGTCCTTTGGGGAGATCAATAAAATTCATACACCTCTACTCAATTACTGAGAAAAAAAAAATGGAAAAGATGATGCAACTTAACCAATGCCAAAAATGAGAAAGGTTATAATATCACTATAGATTCTATAGTTGTGGAAGGGATAAGAAAATATTATGAAAAACTTTATGGCAATAAATTCTACTTAGGTGAAATGGGCAAACTGCTTGAAAGACACAAGTGACTATAGCTTATTCAAGATAAAATAGGTAACCTGAGTTTCCTTAAAACTATTAGACATTAAATTTGTGGTTAAAAACCTTCCCACGAAGAGAACTCACCACCTAAATGGTTTAATTGGCAAATTCTACCAAACATTTAAAGAATAATACTAAATCTGTATAAAATCTTTTAGAAAACTAGAGAGAAGGAAATATTTCTTCACTCATCCCATGAAACTAGCTTACCCTCATACTAAAAACACTATAAGAAAAGAAAAGCACGGCTGAATAACTTCCGAACATATATGCAATAAAATTCTAACGAATAAATCCACCATTATATAAGATGGATAATACATCATGGCCAAGTGAGTTTTATGACAGGAATGCAAATTTTGCTTAATATTCAAAAATTAATATGATTCACAACATGAATAAAGAAAAAAGATAATCCCAATAAATGTAAATGCTCATCAACAGATGAATAAAAACTGTGTTATATCCGTACAATGACATACTACTGAGAGATAAAAAGCAATGAACTCTTGATTTATAAGTACATATTAATAAAATAAACATGTTGAAAGAAAGCCTGCCAAAAGAGAATGCATACTGTGTGATTTTATTTGTATAAATTTCTGGAAAATGCAAACTTCTCTTTAGTGACAGAATGTAAATTAGTGGATCCCCAGGGAAAGGTCGGGGGAGGGAGAAAGAGGGGGGTTTGGGAAGAGCCAGAATAGATGGATTACACATGGGCAGAAGTACTCCTTTGAGGGTGATGGATATATTCATTATCTTGATTGTAGTGATAGTTTCATGGGTGTGTACATGTCAAACGTCAAATTGTATACTAAATATGTGCAATTTATTATATATTGATTATATCTCAATAAACCTGTTTAAAAAAAACAAACAAAATAAAGAATTTCAGAGTTCATCTGACATCCAGTATCAAAATCTCCAGAATCCATGTTAGTCTACCTGGCTGACGGGAAGTAGTCTATAGCACAGGCCTCTCCCACCCCCTTTCCCCCCAATTTCCAACAGTCTTACTTGATTCTGGGAGAGGGACAAGTTTTTTAAATTTTCATTTTATATTGGAGTATAGTTAATTAGCAATGATATGTTCATTACAGGTGCACAGCAAAGTGACTCAGCCATACCCATACAAGTATCCATTCTTTCTCAAATTCCCATCCCAGCCAGGCTATCAGAGAATATTGAGCCAAGTTCCCTGTGCTGTACAGTAGGTCCCTGTGAGTTATCTATTCTAAATAGAGTAGTGTGTACATGTCAATCCCAAACTCCCAATCCAACCTCTCCCCACCCCCCCACCCCCACCCCCGCACACTTTCCCCCTGGTAACCAGGGAAAGGGACAATTTTAATTTTTTCCTTAAATTCCATTTAAAGTGTTATATGAGTCAAACTTCAAGACAATCCTTTATGCCACCTTTGACCTGCCACATGTAAGAATCACTTGTGATAATCAAGAATCACCCATTTACCATCAAAATATACTTAAAATACTTTTATAGGAGATTCTGCCTTGTTGACAAGATTGATAGAGTATCAAAGCAATTTCACTCAACATAAATGTGTAGGCATGACACTGAAAGTAATGTATGAGAGTATTTATAGAAACATTATTATAGTAGCCCCAAACACTAAATAACCAGTGTCCAATTTATAGCATAGGTAAATAAATGGTGATATATTTACACAACAGAATACTATGCAGTAATGAAATACTATACAGCTACACTCAAAAAATGGATGAATCCTAGAAATATAATAGAGGGAAATGAGCTAGACACAAATGTTATATAACATGATTCCATTTTATACATAGTTCAAAAACTGGCAAAATTAATAATGTTAAAAACTGAGTGTTTACTTTTGGGTTGGAAAGAAGAGAGTAACTGGGAGGGGGCCTAAAGTAGCATTCTGGTGTGTTCATCAATGTGTTTTACTTTTACTGAGTAGTGATTACATGGATGTGCTCACTTTATTATTCATTGAATCCTGTGCTTAATGACATGTTAGTTCACTAAAAACAAACACAAAATTTTAAAAAGTCACATAAAATTAGTCCATTAGTAAGAGTCACTTAGGGATCTAACTAACTCAGGGTCTCATAATATTTTTAAAATCAGATTTAAATTCAGGTTAAATTATGGCAATTAATAATCAGTTCAGGAGCTATGCTATGATTCAGATAATTTCTAGATGTTACTGGGAGTTATAGAGTTCTACTTGTGACAAACATTACAGTTTGACAGAAACACATATCAGCTGCTTTGATCCAGTTAGCCATGTCTGTGAGTTGGTTGCTGTATACCTGGGTATAACTTATTTGATTTCCAGGCTAAGACTCTTGTAAAATGAAAACCTATCAAAAAGTATAGATTATGGGCCTTTGTTTTTGCATGATCACTATGATACCTAAGTATTAGTTTCATCATTGACATGTATTGTATTTATATAAACAGCTAGCACCACCTTTCCTTGCCTTCCTTATCTTTTTAGTTTCAGTCCTACTAACCTTTAGGAAGTCTAAAGGATTAAAAAAAAAAGTCTATTTGAAAATTTTGACATATTTATCAGTACTAAACAGAACACATTATTTTGGATTTCCTTTGGTGACGTACTAGGGGGATACGCTTCTCATCTCTATCCCTGTCCTTTTTATTGCCTTTTTAAGTCGTATTTCAGATACCTCTCTGGCATGCTGGCACAAAATGCTTAGTACCTTTCTCTACCTGCCTCTCTCCTTAGCCACGGCCACATTCAACAGGAATACAAACACTACGTTGGGGGTACATGCAAGAGAAATGTGCTCCTTGAACTTAAGTGTCTGATAGCCTGTCATACTAATGATGTCGTTTTGAAAGCTTTTATTTCTTTTGCACATCTCCATTTTTTAATTCTTCAATGTGGTGGAGTGAAGAGACATCTAGCTCCATATTAATGGCTCAATCTCTTAGAGCCTCACACTTTTCATCTTAAAAATGAAGATTATAAAGTCAACTTCATCAGATGATTTTAAGGAATATACATGGGAACACACATAAATTACCTAATAAAATAATTGGTAAGTAATAAATACCTAATAAACGTTTAGAACTTCTGAAGGTGGGGGGAAGCATAGGAGAGGAGGAAAGAGAAGGGGTTAAGGGAGTAATAACAGGCAGTATTATACAATAATATAAATTATTAATAGAAAAATGATTAATAGAATAATAAAGAATATAAAATATTATTCCAAGAATTTAACAGTTTGTCTTTAACCACACTGATTATGAAAGGGGAATTTTTTTGTGGTACCATGTTATAATATCCAGAACATAACATTTAAAATGGATATACAACTGCTTCTTGTCACGTCATAAATTTAGTCCCTGAGATGGTTTTAAAATGTTTCATAAATATTTTTAGCATCTTAGGCTTATAAGAAAATGTCTAAAAAGAAAATATCTTTAAGTTATTATGTTAATAGAGACAAAATAGCTAAGTGATGAGCAGAACTTTACAAAACAGTACTTTA
>RJWK010006996.1:11621-51091 GCA_004363435.1 Platanista minor
TTTTTTTTTTTTTTTTTTTTTTGCGGTATGCGGGCGGGCGTCTCACTGCTGTGGCCTCTCCCGTTGCGGAGCACAGGCTCCGGACGCGCAGGCTCAGCGGCCTTGGCTCACGGGCCCAGCCGCTCCGCGGCATGTGGGATCTTCCGGGACCGGGGCACGAACCCATGTCCCCTGCACTGGCAGGCGGACTCTCAACCACTGGGCCGCCAGGGAATCCCTGCTCAAGTTCTTTCCACATACTCTTTTCTGTTGATAAGCAGGTGCATTAATTATATTTGATTTCCATACAAAACTTGATGAACAATGACTTTATTGATGACAGAAAAATTTGTCTGAATATTTCCTAGTTCTTGTAAGACATTTTCTGTGTATTATTACTTGATATGTCTTGATGTCTGCTAAATTTACCCTTTTGTAAGGTTTTGTTTTGGTTTTGTAAGGAAGTTACCATGAAAATGTGTCACATCTATTATCCTACCCTCCAGTTTCAGTCCTTTTTATAAATGTGAAACATCCATATGGATTCCATTTTATTTTTAGATCCAAAGTTTGGTGAGAAACCATGAACTTCACAAACCCACATGCAGTAAGTAGACCTGACTCTCCAGCTTCTTAATTTTGACTTTGCATAATTGGTTTAGAAAAGTTAAAATAAATTTGCTGTAGAAGCATATAATCTCAAATAAAGTGCTTATATAAGAAGTGTGCATTCTATTTGCTAAAACTACATGTTGAAAGTTTTTCCACTTTTGAAACTGAAGACTATTTTAAAAATAAAGAACTGAAAGAGAACAGAGCTGTTTAGCTGCTAAAATGAGCTTGGACTTACATCTTTCATATATTCTTCCAGAAAGGCAACATAAAGCTGCATATACAGATCAGATCCTTAAATAGAAAGATGTTAATGAAAATACAAGATTTCTACTTGTTACATTACAAATTGTAATGTAATTACACTTGTTACATTACATTTATACATTAAATTTAGATCATACATCTGGAATTTTAGTTAAGAATGCACACATAAAACAACAGCTCTAAGATGAAACAGAAGTGGATAAATGTTATTATCCACAAGATAAAAAGGCAAGCAAAAATATAAAATGTAGGTGCTTTCGCTTAGTGATGAAGTTCTCTCAGATTGTACCTTGCCTTAAATGTTGTTCTCCAATGTAGTACGATTCACCATGTCTGAGAAGTATCAAATTTAACAACCCATTTAAAAAATCTTGTTAAAACATAATGGAAAAAAATATATGGAAAAAGTATTAGTAAAGTCTCACTCTATCACTTTTGAACTGTGTGAACTTGAGCCTAAGGTCTCAAATGGGATTAACAATATCAAACTTGCAGGATTGTTCTGCAGAGTAAAAGAGGTAGCGTGAAAATGCCAAAGAAAATATTCAGATGATGGAAAAGACAGTTTTCTGAATCACTCCTCTTTTTGAATAATTTCCTCAAAATTAATTTCTGGCATATGCTATAGTTTATTCCTAAAATCCTGGTACAAAAAATCCCTCCATAGTAGATCCCAGCTTGCGTATGGAATCTGATGGCACTTGATATCATCAGGCTAACTGCCATTAAGACATGTAGGAGGGTGATTCAAATAGAACTGGACAGAGTTAAAAAAAAAAAAAAAAAAAAGAGTGAATTAGCCTTAGAGTGAGTATTACGACAAAGACCCTGATAAAAAGGACACTAAGAGGTAGCATTTTTCATATGCATTATGAACAACTGAAATAAATATTAGAGTTTTATTTGGCACATTTTTGGCATCATTTCTTTGTACACTATCTCTAATGGGTACAGGGCATGGCCCTATTAGAATACCACAAGATGTTTTCATAGCACTGGGATGAAACTCAAGTAGGTTTTGAGTGTGGGTGAGAAGGATGTTGTCAGCCAAGAAATAAAATGAAGAATTTACTTTCTGTGAACTCATCAAAAAGTTTAAAATAGATCACTGTTTATCTTTAATTCACACTCAATTATTTTTATTCGTTTTACATTTCTTATTTGGTGTAGTGTCACTTAAGATGGCATTACTACTTCTGATCATGATACTAGACAATACCAAGCAAACTAGATAAAATGCCAATATGCTACAATTAATACATTTTAAATTGTATTATTTTAATAAAATTAGTTATATTTACATCTGGTAATATGAGATGAATGAAGGTTTTTCACAGCATCATAAACTAACATTACTTGATTAACAACAATTTTTGTTAATATGAATTGAGC
Source organism: Platanista minor (assembly GCA_004363435.1). Lineage (NCBI taxonomy): Eukaryota > Metazoa > Chordata > Mammalia > Artiodactyla > Platanistidae > Platanista > Platanista minor. Next base: position 13,872 of record RJWK010006996.1, read on the forward strand.
AGCAGTTAGGACTTAAGATGTGCACATTTTCTATTGCTTATTAAGTATCCATATTGCACTGTTTTATCAAGATCTTGACGTTTCATACTCTATTAAAGAAATGCTAGTTTATTTTAATGTCTTTAGAAACGCCCTCAGAATTGTAACACCTTTTGAAAATTCAACAAAGATTTGTTTTTTTACTCAAGGGTATGTAGTGATTAAAAAGAAGAATAATAACCAAACCTCAAACCTTAAATCTGATCTATAATAATTTGTTGAGGAAGAAGATCTGAAGGAAAGGAAGAGGCAGGGAAGCAAAGGAGAAGATGGTGTGCTCTGGTGCACCAGGTCAGATGAAGCCTGGGAGTGCAGTGGAAGCAAGGTCACTCTTCTGGAACTGATTTAATCTAATCCTCCTTTCTACTGCATTTGAATATGGATGTTTTAGTCAAGGAAGTTTGACGCAGAATTTGTTGTAACTGGAACGGTATCTATAATAACTGAATACTTCCTACAAATCATTAGTGTTGCAAATATGGCTCTGGAGATCATAGGTAGAAACCCTCAACCATGTAGAAATATATTCACATATATTAACAGAGTAAGTACTTAAACTTTTTGATCGTCAAAGCTTTCTATTTTGACTTAAAACTGTGACTCCAGGGCTTCCCTGGTGGCGCAGTGGCTGAGAGTCCGCCTGCCGATGCAGCGGACGCGGGTTCGTGCCCCGGTCCGGGAAGATCCCACATGCCGCGGAGCGGCTGGGCCCGTGAGCCGTGGCCGCTGAGGCTGCGCGTCCGTAGCCTGTGCTCCGGCAACGGGAGAGGCCGCAACAGTGAGAGGCCCGCGTACCATAAAAACAAAACAAAACAGAACAAAACAAAAAAACTGTGACTCCAATTGAATATTCTCTGCATCAGAGTTGGAATATGCTAAATTTTATAAAAACACATCATGGCAATATAAGGCAGGTAAAAGCAGGTATTAAAAAAAAAAAAAAGCCCAGTGGAATTCAGTACATAGATGGTCAATGAATGTTTCAAAGTGAAAAATTTACCTGTATAGGAGAATCTGAAGTTTCTCAACAACAATTTTTTGTACTCGTAAAATTATATCGTACTAATAGTTCTGATCAATGAAACAAATTCCTATTTCTTGTAAAATCATAAAGACTATTTCACATATATGTGTTTCCATCAGTTTTAACATATAGGATATCCATCAGGTCTGAAATCTGATATTACCCTACTTATCTAGATAGTAAGCTAGATTTGAACAGTTTCATGTATGCTGGCAAAAGACAGGAGACTTCTAAGAGATAAAGATTTTATTACTTATGGCACAGAAGTCAGCATAAACATGAGCATCTTTGCATTTCTCTCTCTTTTCCTTATGAAGAGAGACATGATGTAACATGATTTGGCCCAGATAAATGCTACATGCACAGTGGATATCTGTCACAGCTCAGGGACACTGAGCATGGGGAATCTATGCCTTTCTATTAAGCAGTAAGCAAGCCCACTCCTGGTTAGGGGATGGGAGGTGGAGGGAGTTAATGATATATTTCTTAAGGGTGGCAGCGGCATGGTCAACTTTGAGAAGAGACCTAAGCCGAAGAACAGTCATCCAGCTCTACCAGTTCACAAGAGCCAATTATGTACTTCTTGTGCCAAACCCACATTCAGTGAAGTCACTTCAGTTGTTGGAAATCAGCCACGGTAAGAGTATTTACACCAGGGAAACCAGCAAACATTAAATATCAGGGCTTTATTTTCCTATCCAGAGAAAGTTGTTAAACATTTACTAGCATATCACTCTACCCCTGTCTCTGTTGTTGATATTTTTTAGACAATAGTTTAAGGGAGCATATAATATACATAACAGGTACCTATTCTAACCAATTATCAAAAGATGTATGTGTGTGTGTATGTGTGTGTGTGAGAGAGAGAGAGAGGGAACATGAGCACAGAAGAAAGAAAGGGAAGTTCCAACTGAAAACAGCCTAACGGTTGACGTAAAACCTCGCATCTCAGAGAGACTTCAGGGATATTCTATATATTGAACCAAAAGAACAAAGGCTCTGAAATTGGATGGAATGTTTACCAAAAAAGCAACAAACTGTTATGGAAGTTGAGAAAAAGAAAAATGTTGTCTTCAAAACATATGTTATAGACATGAAACTTAGACCAAATGAAAAAAGGGAGGAAATTTACAACTCTGTAGATTTCATAGGTTTAATGCAGTCACAAAAACTTAGAGAGGTACTCTTAGCCTTCCTTAACCCTTGAGGACACATTTGGAAGAGTCCCTAACACTGAAAACTGAATTTAAAAAATTGTATTATTCTTTCTGATAAAGGATATAGGTACAATAAAAATGTTAAGAAAAAAGTCAGCATTATCTCCCAAATTATGTTAATGAGTAAGTAATCAACAAAATATTCTGAAGGGCTAAGAATATCATTTAGACCTTGTCTTTCCATTAGTCTCAACAATCTATCACTTGGGTAACCCTACTTCATCTTCTTAGCAAGCTTTTAGCATCTATACTTTATTGACTACACCCCACAATCACCATTTACATTTCATATTGGATTATGTTAAGAAAACCATTCAGGTTTCTTCAGACGGTACATCAGAATGCACTGAATCTAAGTGAGTTTTATTTTATTTCTCAGTCAATCTGACTGCTAACATTTTTGGAATTCGAGAAAGACTTAGAAAAAACTTGAAAACCTGAAAACCTTGAACTTTACAAAGAAAATGTGGTTTAGTAGTGTGTCGTATTAGGAACAGAATTGTACTAGGAACTCAGCTCTCTCAGAAGAAAAGCCAGCCCTCTTTCTTTTCAATACATTTCTTTGAAGACCAGCTTGAATTTCTGAGGTCCTGGGGCTGTGAGCACGTGGACAGCAGCTTGCTGGATTCTATTTTTAAAATCAATATTATCTCAATTTATGAACAGTTTAAGAAAATAAATTTCCAAGTGTGACCTGATTCACTTTCTTGGAAGAATTTGCATTCTTTTAAATTCTACACTGAGTCACTAAGGGCAAGAAAACTGACATATGTTGGTCTTAGTTTTGAAACAAGGGGTGGGGGGAGGGACTCCGAAGCAAATCCCAGTTCTTTAGACTGCATTAATAAATGTAAACAGGATGTTTCAGCACAGAAAGCATAAAGCTGCCTGATATATGCAAGGCATATCTTTAATGATGTTTAAAAAGGAGCTAAACATCTCCCTGGGAATTCTTAAAACATTTATCTTTTAGGCAGTAATTTAGCTTCACAAGTCTTTGTTATTTAACAAGCTGGAGAAAATAGGTCAGCTAATGTTATATTAATCAGTAAATTAATATTTTAATTTGATTTTCTTTCTAGTTAAAATGCCTGCAGCTTTTCCCCTTTTTTTCTTACTTCGGCACTGATGTTAAGTGGTATCATTATCATATTGTACCTTGGGGTTGTGAGATAACAGGGTCCAGTGATAGCTCTATTCTTAGAAGAGTGGGAGGTTTATCGTGCCACTTACACATTTAAATGACACTCCATGGCTGCTGTGCAACAAAGTGTCTTAGAGCTAGCTGAGTCATAGAATTCTCCAAATTGTGCTTTTCAATTCATATTCAAAAAGTGTACCTTCCAAATCTAACTAGAAAATAAGTTTTTGCTTAGTAGAAATCCTATCTTTAGTCTAGGAAAAAAAATCTTACTCAGAATATCTGAATAATATAAACGTGGGTTTCAGATTCTAGTTTCTTGTATTAACTGACAATTCAACAATATTTAGATTCAAAGGATTCGATGGCATATTCTTTGCAAGTGAGTAAAGATCTAGTAAAATTTTACAGTAGAAATTTAACATTGGCTAGGTATTTTTATTTTCAATTTCTCGAAAATAACCCCTCTGTCTTTGTTTAGTATATATTGATGAACTAAAACATGCTAGGAGCTGCATAATTTTGTATGACATTATTTCTGTGGTGATATTAATTTTCTTTTCATAGCAGTTACCATGGAATTTTATGTATTCCAAAGAACCCAAATTTGGACTGATTAAGGGAGAGATTAGCCGTGCTGCCTCAGAAGAGGTTAGCTGAGGCTAGTGATGGAGAATGTTCCTGAAGCATTTATGTTAGTTCACTGTACTTTTTTAATTTTTTAATTAATTTATTTTATTTTTGGCTGCACTGGGTCTTTGTTGCTGTGCACGGGCTTTCTCTAGTTGCGGTGAGTGGGGGCTACTCTTCGTTGCAGTGTGTGGGCTTCTCATTGCAATGGCTTGTCTTGTTGCGGAGCATGGGCTCTAGGCACGCAAGCTTCAGTAGTTGTGGCACACGGGCTCAGTAGATGTGGCGCACGGGATTAGTTGCTCCACGGCATGTGGGGGGTTTCTGGACCAAGGCTCGAACCCATGTCCCGTGCTTTGGCAGATGGATTCTTAACCACTGTGCCACCAGGGAAGCCCTCACTGTACTCTTTAGCCCTTCTTAACGAAAGGTACAATACTCACCCAGTGTTTTGCTGCCTTGCTGAAATTCAGCTGGAGTTTGGCAGAAAGAAGGCTAAACTAATTTACTGGTGTTGAAAAAGACATATATACTAAAAAACATATTAAAGTAGTACAATAAAATTTCACAATTTTATTGTATCTAAGAGGTATAGCAAAATCTATCAACAGGAAGCTTGCCTAAGATTGATCTATTTCCATCTTACGGTACTTTTTAATTGACCTATAAAGTTTTGAGTCCTAGGTGTATAGATCCACAAAGTTGTTTACGTAAAATTATAGCATAATCTAATTGTAGGAAACTCTACTCCAGTTAGGAAACTATATGTTTAATTAGCTTAAATTAGTGCCAAATGCATTATTTCCACTTTGTCCATTTGTGTTCCATGGTTCTCTGGTCTACCAGGGAGAAAAATTCCTATCACTTTGCTAATGTGGACAAAGCCATATGTAATTCTCAGAGAAATATTCAACTTTATAATCTAAAATGAAGTATACTCACTTATCTTACATAAATCTGTTACACAGAGTCAGAATATTTTTAACATTATTACTCTTGTTGTCTATACTATTGTTATAGACAATATTAGAAATTATAAGAACAGAATGTTAACTATGCAGAACTCATGAGATCAGTTATTTTGTTCAGTCTGATTAAGTCTTTCACTTGCATTTGACAGGGAAGTTTTCAATGACAAGAGAAAGTAAATTTATGTATAGGAAATCAAAGATTGGTACTTTAAAAAAGCACAGAAATATAAATTCATATACAATGACCAAAATGATAAGTAGCTCATAGAAAAGATAAAGAAACTAATTTGTATCTATGAGCCAAGAATTACAGGCCACATCCTCTTCTAGACACTTATGTATAAAAAACCCAATATACCTTATATTTACTGAATGCTTATATGTGAGCTACTGTCCAAGTGTTTTATATATTAATGTATTTAATCCTCACAATCCTATGGATGGAGTTTCTATTCATTATCTCCCCATTATACAAATGAGTAAATCAAAGGCAAGAGGTTAAACAACCTGTCTAAAGTCTAAACAAGTGTAAGGGGTAAGTGTAAGACTAGATCAAAGTTCTTATTCTTGGTCAATACTCTTAAGCAATAGACTTTCACTCAACTGTTTTTTTGGTTTTGTTTTTAATTTTTTTTACTTCTTCTTAAAATAATATAACTAGTCAGGCAAATGGATAAGAAAGAGAAGTTAATTTCATTTACAAACCTGATAGCTCATTCCTAAATCTTTACAACTATCTTCCTCACAATTTTAAGACTATCTCTGCATCCAAATTTTTCCTCAGAAACAGAGTTTGATTGCCTAGTGTTGTGTGTCCACTACTGAATGATACATTCAAATGTGATGAAAGAATAGGTCGCATGATCACTTGGACTGTCTCTTTGGGGGCTCTGCTGAGGCAGTATTTCTAAGAATTGAGTCTGCATGGGGAAAATTATTGAAATGTATTATTCCCAGAGGTTCAAAGGAGTTTGGAGAGGTTCAAAAAAGAATTCATGGAAATGGTGACGTGTGAAAGGAGTGTTGGAGAATAAAGAGAATTTTACTAATCAGATAAGTAAAACCACAATGAAAGTCCTAAATGCACTCAGTGAGCTTAATCTCTAAGGGAAGACAATTATGCCTATATTGTGCTATATACCATTAAAAAAAAGTGTGGAGTAAATGGAAATCTTACCTGGTTTTGAGCTTAGGGAAGTTTTTCCTAAAGACGTAGCAGAGAAGAGTTTTACTTGTGGCAGACTGAAAACATGGATATAATACTAAGAGGAAAAAAAAAAAAATATATATATATATATATATATATATTTTTTTTTTTTTTGGGTGTGTGGTACGCGGGCCTCTCCCGTTGCGGAGCACAGGCTCCGGAGGCGCAGGCTCAGCGGCCGTGGCTCACGGGCCCAGCCGTTCCGCGGCATGTGGGATCTTCCCGGATCGGGACACGAACCCGTGTCCCCTGCATCAGCAGGCGGACTCTCAACCACTGCACCACCAGGGAAGCCCGAGGAAAGTATTTTAAAATGTATGCCTGAACCTTTGAAGCCAGATACAAGAACACATGATTCTAGAGAAATAAGCAGTCCCTGTCTTTGGTGGATTTCTAGGAAAACTTTTCCCACAGAAAGAGAGAGTGGGCAGAATGGTTTTGGCAGATGTTAGAACATAATAGAACAAAACAAAACAAAAACAGCCTCCCTAGAAAATTCTAACCACAAGTTTCTACTCATCATATTCAGAGCTAGAATTCTGCCTACCTGTGAACCCCAATAAATATCTAGTGAAAACCTTAATTTAAAGTAGTCCTGGGTTGAGAGTGGCCCTATTTTCCAAAATAACTCAGCATAAATTCTCCCTGGAGAAACATAATTCAAAATCAAGAGGCAAAGTTTACCTACAGTTAAAACTGCCAGAAACATGAGTTCACAATTAAAAAAAAAACCCACAAAGCATATGGTCTCAAGCCACATAAGTGAGAATTTAGCAGACTCTTCAAACTGCATGTTCAAACCCACAAAGTATACAGACAATTGCAACATCAAATACAGAATGTAATGTCAGTACCTTTTTACATATGAGTAAAGAAATAAAAGAAAGCGTTGAAACTATTAGGGAAGACAAGTGATTATCAAAAGTGAACCATCAGGTATTTAAAGAGATCCATTTATAACATTCCCAAATGAAATACATGATAACTGAAGTTAGAAACACAATGGATGGGTTAAGTACGTTAGACACTGCTGAAGAAAAATTTAGTGGATTTGAGTAAATGCTTAGGATAGAACTTTAAACCAGAAAGTACCATAGTCTTGGAAAACCATACTTTTAACCAACTGCTGAGCTTGAAAGAATTAAGGGAAATTTCCAAGGATAACTCAACTAAACAAAATCCTGAATTGAAACTATAACACAGAGCTTTGAGCAGATGTGAAAAACAGGGCAGGTGATGAAAAGAGCCCATATTAGCCCTGCAATATGGAGAGTCAGTCTTGATGCAATTGCAATAAGGAAGAGATGAAGTGAGATGCCCACAAACCAGTGCCCTTGAAGAGAACCAGAGGGTTCCCGTGTTGGCAGCACCCTTTTTGTTCCCGACAGAGGCAAACACAAATTCGGTCTGCAGGAAAGGATCCCCAGTTTAGGTCTTGAGAATTCCCAATGATTAAAATAAATTAATAAGAGTTCACATTAAAATATCAACAAACACACAAAAACATGAATGGTTGCCAGGGGTCAGAAGTAGGGAGGGATGGATAGGAGGAGCACCGAGGATTTTTAAAACAATGAAACTACTCTGTGTGATACTACAATGGTGATACATGTCATTATACATTTATTCAAACCCATAGAATGTATAAAGAGTGAACCCTAATGTAAGCTGTGGACTTTGAGTACTATGTGTCAGTGTACTCAGTCATAACACCTGTACCACTTTGGAGGGGGATTTATGATGGAAGAGGCTATGCATGTGTGGGAGCAGGGGGTATAAGGGAAATCTGTCCCTTCCTCTCAATTTTGCTGTGAACGTGAAACTGCTCTAAAAATAATCTATTAAAAACGATTACCAAATATACAATGAGGGAAGTAATAGTTATACCCTCAAAGATCTCTTGTGATGAAATTAACAAATGCAGAAAATAAAATAACATCTAAAGAAAACCTCTAAAGAACTAGAAGATGGAGTCACAAAAATGAACAAGCAAAATGGCACTATATAAGATGACCATGTAGATTTGAAGATGAATGAATTCAAATCTGTAGGAAGGAAAGTATAATTTTTGTAGTAACTGAAAGGATGGGTTAAAGTGCAGATTAGATGAAGATGAAAATCTTTTCACTTAGGTTACTTCCATACCTTGGCTACTGTGAATAATGCTGCAATGAACATGGGAGTATAGAGATCTCTTTGAGATAATGGTTTCATTTCCTTTAGATATACACCCAGAAATGGGATGGCTGGATCATATGATAATTCCATTTTTAATTTTTTGAGACACCTCTGTACTGTTTTCCACAGAGTCTGTATCTATTTACATTTCCATCAAGAGTTTATAAGGATTCTCTTTACTCCACATCCTTACCAGCATTTGTTATCTCTTGTCTTTTTAATGATGGCCGTTTCAACAGATGTGAGGTGGTATCTTATTGTGGTTTTGATTTACATTTCACTAATGATTATGTTCATGTACCTGTTGGCCATTTGAATGCCTGCCTTCTATGGAACAATGTCTATTCAGGTCCTTTGCCTATTTTTTTAAACCAGTTGTTTTTGTAATGGAGTTGTATGAGTTCCTTGTACATTTTGGATAATTAACCACTTATCAGATATATAGGTTACAAATATTTCCTTCCATTCTATAGGTTACCTTTTCGTTTTGTTGATGGTTTCCTTTGGTGAGCAGAGCTTTTTAGTTTGATGTAGTCCTACTTGTTTATTTTTGCTTCTGTTGTCTTTCCTTTTTGCGTCAAAAACTATTTCCTAGACCAATGTTAAGGAGCTCACCTCTATAAATGTATAATATTCGCTCTGTTATATATCTCACAAAATAAGCTGAGGCATTAAAGGGTAAATAAAAAATGGTTATATGAAAACTGGGGAGAGAGACTTGAAAACACATATTTGCAGTAAATAAATCCAATAATAATTGAATATTATAAACAGGAATGTTCTAAAATAACTCATATATTACACCATTTAATCCTCTCATTTAATAGCCCAAAGACTTAAGTAATGTTTTATCCCCCTTCCCAGATGAGGTAACAGAAGCAGTGAAAGGTCAACTAACTTTCCTAGGGATAGATCATTTAGATGGTACAACAAGAATGAGAACTCAAGTGGTCTGGTATGAGAGTCTGCTCTCTTTACCTGCAAGATATGTTACACGTCAAAGGAGTGCTCAGTCTCTATGGCACCCGAGTATTCAACAGTGAAATTAGAGAATGCAGAGAGTGAAAGTGAGCCCCGTTGGCTGTCCAGACAGTTCTCCTCAGGATCTGCACAGAATATTGTCTCTGCAGCACAGATTTCTGGGTCTCGCCTAACTAACAAAAAGTTATGATGCATAAGTCAGCATGTTAATTTATTAACTATAAAAATATATAATTCTACGAATAATTGTGTTGTGGTCCAAGGTGTCTGCTTCACACTTTATGGTATCTTGGATGATAATTATGAATTATGTGGTTGTTTGATAATCATAAAATCAGAGTGAATGCAGTTAGATATTATTGAGAGGTATTTTATCCAAGATATGGACGAATACATGAAAATCTACTGATAGAGAAAATCAATCCATTCACTGCAATCCTTTTAAAGTGTCTACGTGTTAACTCAGAATTTTTAACTTTAAGGTTAAGCATTTTCTGACACTCAAGTTGAAGTTAAATTTCCTGGCTTTTCATTCTGTATCTCCAGGACACAGTTTAGGGCTTAGCATAAAGTAGGTGCTCTATAACTATTTGTTGAATTTACTCCTATGTTCTCCCTCTTTTTTCTTCCTATTTTTAGATTTCTAGATTCCATTAGGTCTTGTCTCCCCTTATACTGCTTTTTAATTGAGTAACACATCTTTTCTCCCAGTGGGAACCAAACACTGATGGTCAGTTGTAACCTAATATATATATATATATATATATATATATATATATATATATATATATATATATATGTATATATATATATATATATATATATATCAATTAAAATACTACTTTGCCTTCTAGACACCCTACCACTGTCACTTGTATAGATATTGTGTCTACCGCCAGCTTTCCAAAATACATGTTAGTAATTTCTCTTTTAGGATAAATTCTTATCATCCACCAAGTGTTCATTCTTTTAAAGTTATGCCTTAAAATGCAGCCTATTCATTTGGTAGCCAGAGTCTTACGGCTCTTTAGAGAACCAAAGAGAAAACAGAAATGAGACTCATGAGCCAAGGAAGAAGTTTGAGAGGGTGGCCATGGGCAGTTGAAAATAAGAGGAGAGGAGGTCAGTGTGAGGCACTGAAGCAGAACTTTACATTCAAAATATAAATGGGATTGAACCAGAGAAGCAAACATTGCTACAAATTTGAGTGCCTTGCTCTGGCCCTGGGAAGGACTTTAGAAGCATTGTTAATATAATGCCTACTACCTAGTGAGCAGTCATAAATACTTGTCTAATGAATTAATGATTAAATAAGAATTGGAGGGTTGAACAGGAAAAAAAGTGCATCATAATCAGGCATAAACATTTAGAGGCATGAAGAATCAGAGAAAAATGATATAGCATTTGACTCAGAGAGAACGCCCAAATCAGCAAGAGTTGAAAAGTGTACTGCACATTATCTAGGATGAAATACAGTTCATTGACCAAATTCCCTTGTGGTTGGTAATGTGAGGTTACTTGATGTTACAGGTAACCTGACTGAAACATAAACGGGAACTGATTTTTCCAAGATCAACCACAGGTCAAGAGTTTAGTTTCATCTCCTGGGCTCCCAAACTTGTTCTTAGGCCAAAGGGACACTTGTTTCTAAATTCTACATTGACTTTTTGATCTGAATCAGGATATGCTCGGCAGGTCCTTGCACCCCGACGGCGAGAGAATGTATCCTTTACTGTGTTTGAATTCAAAGCAAAGTAAAATTTGAGTGGGGCAAAATAAAAAGGTCTTTCCAGCTGCACAGTGATGTGGGAGTCCCACATTCCAGAGAGCTGTATACCGAAGCTCAGTCAATAGCCAACTAGAAACATAGACAGAATTCTTTAAAATATCTGTTGTGCAAAGGTGTTAACCAGAAAGATAAAGGATCTATCTAAGTTTATGAACCCCGAGTAATCTAAAAAAAAATCTATTTGGAAACTGTGTTTTGATATTATAATTTTTGTTCTCAAACAAAAGAAGTACTGTTGTGATTGCCACTTAAAAAATAATATTTATTAAAGTTGATACTAAAATCCCCAATTTCCTGACTTCTCGATCACCCTTGGAATAATATTAAAAAATATATCCTTGTAGCTTCATTTGTGGTCTATAAAAGTGTTTGACTCACTAAGGTTGAATGTCAGGTAATTTCATTTAATGTTCAGTTTTAAAAGAGAAATGAAGGAGAAAGATTTAGATGAAAAGTAGTGTGTGTGACCTTAGAAATGTATTTATAAGGTCTGACTGCAGCAGCCAAAAATAATAACCATTGAACCTAGTGAATAATTTAAGGCCAATGAGCTAACAGTGATCTTTGCAAAGGGATATTAATACGTAAATATTTTAGTCAGCTTTTTCACACCCAGCATAAAAATGCCTTGTATTTTATCGACAATCTCACTCTAGGTGAAATTTCTGAGAGATTCTGTGTTCTCACTGAAGTCTTTATATACACATTCACACATTATAATTAAATGATTTTACTACCCAAATACATTCAAGAAAAAAGATTATATTTTCTAAAATATGCAGTGATGATTCCTAAGGCCATGTTTCATTTTACACATTGGGACAGTGCTATACAAGAATTTGGTTCCTTTATTTCGATCTATGTGCTGTGATAGTGTGTCATTGAAGATTAGGATCATTTGCTTTTTTAACCAACACTTAACCTTGAAAAATATTACTGAAAGACATAAATGACTGAAAGACATAAATATTTGTGAGTTTGCCAAAATGCATTTGTTATTCACATACCTATAATATATAGATAAATAGTCGTATACTTATATCCATATATAAACCAGTATGTGTTGTTAATCCCTTTCTGTTTCTTTGATGTTAATAAACCAAAGCAATGGCTCTCGTTTTCAGACAAATGACTTATTTTTGCCAATGTCTTTACTTGCTAGTTGTATTAAGGTAGGGCTATTTGTTAGAAATTTAAGATGAGTTTTGACAATTAACATGGAAAGTGAAAAAAAATTGGAAAGGGCATTATTAGGTCTTAATCTAGAGGCTTAAATTCTGGCCCTAGCTAGCCCACAAATTGAGCAAGTCACTTCGTCTGTTTCAATTCATCTTTCTCACCTTATATGTGAAGATATGCCTGGCTAATTGATAAAGTCCCTCAAGTTGTAATCACGAATGAATAAACTGTGACAAAATCTGAGCCCCCTCCAATATTATAAGTAAATGTGACCTTGAAAAACAAAATCATATTTTAATGGCTGTTTAAAAACAACACGGTGACTTTAAAAGTAATACTCTATAGGTCTCTCTTCTGCCGTGTTTTTATATCCTTTTGTAGAGTTTGGATTTTCATAGTCCATAAACTTGGATGTATATAAAATGCAATTTATTATTAAATCCATAATAAAATTTAAGACTACCCCAAGCCTAAATAGAGGAATTTGTAATTGATTTAGAATTTCACAGTCGAATGAGTTTCTCTATACCCATCTCAATTCTTCTTGGCTAAAATAGAGTCCAGGCAGTAGTGCAGGGAAGCATCTGCTGAGTTGTTTTTATACTTGAGCTCTAACCCAACTAGAATTGGTCAAGCTATTTGCATTACCTGCTTGGTGTCTTGGCATTAAGCCCTCAGAGATTATAACCTCTTTCATAGTCTTTCACACCTCCTCATGTCCACCAGCTCTCCCCCTTTTCCCCTTTGATGCCTGCCTCAGAGCCACAGAAAATTGTTTGAATATTCTATAAAGCTGTTTGGTGGTAGATGCAGGAAGGCAGGGAATCTATTTAAACTCACCTGTGAAGAGGTACATTATCACCATGTCAATTCTATAGCTGCTGTATTGCATCTGGGTGTCCTCGGAACTCTGCAAGGCTTGTCATATCCCTATGCTTGCTCTGGAAGTCAAGGCACATGTTTTCATTCTTTTTAGGACTCCCAAATATCCTAGGATTCCATTTTTCATCCAGTCTGAAAACTAGAGCCCGGAGGGGAGGGTAAGTTAGAAGTAACTTATCAAGGCCCTACTAGCTTCTAAGTTTTATTCTTCCCTTCAAGTAGCCCTTTCTCTTTCAACATGGGAACATTTACCTCTTTTCTCGGTTAGTTCAGCTTTCCATCTAATATATTTTCTATCTCTTTTTGGATCTTTCAGGTCTTAGCCTTTTGAAACTCAAAAAGACTAGCCTCATAAAATCAAAGTTTTTGCTCTCAAAGCTACAGTATCTTTCTTGATTTTCAAAGATTATTTTTGAATCCAAAATCAAATCATTTGACTTCTTACTTCTCCCTGGGTTTCTGTGTGCCTTCCATCTCTCCCTTTGGCAATGCACACTGCTTAGTCACTTGAGTCATCTGTGATAACCATCATCTCTATGTCATACTTGAGCAATTCAGAAAAAGGCACCATCTCTGGGTAGATGCAATAGAAACCATACAGTGGATTTGGCCTCTGGATACAATGCTTGGTAATTGGTCAGTGATTATTAGTAGAGAAAAACTTTCCCTTCCTTTGAGTCAGTGGAGCCCCATGAGAGGCTACACGGCCTGGACTGGGTATATGGACTGGATTTCAGCCCACCCAGACCCCTGTACTGGATGCCCTTTTGTAGGGCCCTTTAGAGAGATCAAAACTGTATTTTTAGGGACAAAGTGCAAGGGGGAAAGCACTCCCAGAAATATTTCAGAAATGTATCCCACTGTCTATATTTGGTCAAAGCAAGGTAAACTTTTTACTGTAATCTAAGCAGTAGCATAATGTGATTTGGAACATGCTTAAGAAAAGTAAACCATGTCATACAAAAAAATAAGGCTGTAATTCCTTTTAATGAATGATCCCAGAAGGAGGGGAATTTATACAAATCCTACACTGTCAATTGCTTAAATCCATTAAATAAATGTAGTCAGATTTCACTGGGGGAAAGAATATTATTTTCCTGTCCTCTTTTATCATCTCCCATTGTTTAAGAATTCTTCTGGTCTCATTAGGTCACACTTCCCAAAACCCATCTGCCAATGCTCATTACATTAAAAAAAAAAAAAAACACCTCTTTTCATTAGTTTTTAGTGTATGTGTTAATATCTGGGATATGTACATCATTAAGAATGCATCTAATTATGATTAAGCAAGGAATTCTGAAGCCAGACACAAGCCATATCTACAACTCAGTATAAAGTTATACACCTCATAAATATATCACAAACTCTATCTTACTTTCCTAATGTACAGTTTTAAAAAATGAAACATGGGCTTCAGATATGCTCTTTGAGAGTGTACTATTAGGACAAATACTTAAACCAATATATAGATCAAAATAATTCATATAGAATTTTCTTCTATTGATTATCAATCCATTTTATTTGAACAGTCGTGACTAAGATCAAAATCACTTTGCAAAAATGACTGTAAACCTGATAAAGAAGTAGCAGCAGAGCATGGCCCTACTTTGAAAGTATATTTGAAAAGTGAAAGCAAATCAATAGTAATTATACAAGCCAAAATGTATTACCTTTTCTTATTAATACTGTAATTGTAAAACATGTCATGCAGCTAGGAAGAATTTTTTAAAGAACACAATAGTCTATTAACTAAATGTGCTCAAGGTACGCTATTCTACTAATTTTCAGAAGCCAACTTCAACCTTTGATAAGTGAGAGGAGGGTTGTAGAAATAAAGCGGAATACACAAAAATTAAAACACAAATGAGAAGTGTGAAAAATTACTTTGCAATTGTTCTACTAACTTTTTTCAATATTAGAAGTAATAAACTATGTATTTTAAACAGGACATCAATTATAGGATATAAATAAAGGTCCATCAGCATGTGAATCTACTGAAGACATATTAAATAACTCAAGACAGTGGATTAGTATCATTTAACTTTCTTGAAAATTTCTAAACCATCTATTTCTACATCCTTACTAGCACTGATTGCAATCAGTCAAATCAGGAGTTTATGTTCATTTCCTTTCATCTGCTATTATTTTACACAGGGGAATATTTGCATTTGCATTGTATTCCTGACATAAGTAAAACCCATTTCAAAATTCATACCTGCTCTAATGTACTAGTAAATTTCATCACTTCCTCCACTAAGCCATCCTTTTCATAGGAATGTTGACTATAAGAATATTGCTTTAACAGTAATCTAAGGATAATTATTTAAAAAATTAATATTTAACTAAGGGAATTAAAAATAAAACCTGGCAGTTAAAAGAACTGTACAGTTTCTTACTTAAATATTAATCTCTAGGTGGGGGAAAACACGAAATAGAGAAACTATAGATTAAGAAGTGCATTAAAGTATTCATTAAAAAAGCATTTAGTGAAACAACCAGAATTCCAAACATAAAACCACTCAATAATTCTAGTCTTACTGCCTGGCCTAATGTAATGTTGTGGACAGGACTGAGGTGATAAAAAGGAAGCGTCTACACCACATGCTGAGCCAGAGGAAAGCATCCAGCCTTCACTTAGGACCTTCCAGAACATAGTAGATGTTTGCTGCTCTAATCAACTGTTTTATTATTTTCTTAATTTTTTGCTGTTGTATTTAATGGAGGTATCATTTTCTTCTGTATGAAATATGAGAGTAAACTGCTTTGTGGCTAACTGAAGCACATTTATTGTTCTAGGTTTCTGGAGCCAGAGTAGCTTTTCTTTTAATGTCAAGGTTCTTATCAGAAAGAGATCTAAAAGTTACTACATTCTACAGGGAGAGCGTTATTCTTCTTTGTGTGCATGTGTTAGTGAAAAGAAACAAAAAACTTATGATCCAATTAATTTAAAACACTGCAATATTCAATTCCTATTTTTTAAATTGAACTGGTTTATACAAAAAATTTACTCCAGAATAATTTTCTATCCTTATTTTGTCTCGTGTCTACACATTAGTACACAAAATGAACACTCTTAAGTCTTTAAATTTACATTTCATTATCTTGTCTTGCTCATTTTGAACATGCTTTTCTGTTCTATGTTACTGAGAATCACTTATAAGATAAACCAGCAAGTGTAGATCATCTTAAAATCCGTCTAGTTTAGCCGTGCTGCCCAGGTGTCCCTCTCCAGTAAACTCAGATTTAAAGCCACTTCTCTGCCTCTGCTGGGACAGCTTCAGGGAGAAGGGGAGCCAGTGATAAGACATAAGCTGAAGTAGCTTCATTTTCCCTGGGTAATGAGACCTTTTACTTCTAGGCAGAATTAAAAATAGGTGTGTGTGTGTGTGTGTGTGTGTGTGTGCGCACTTGCATGTGTTTAAATGGGTTAAATTGAGTTCTCCTTTTTGCTACTTCAATAACCCAATTACATTTTTACTAACTTCTAGGACTACACTTTGGGAAGAAAGCTTACATTTTTTCCCCTTTCTTGCAAAGATTGGGCTCCTGTGAAGTAATTTCTCAGAGACCTTCCTGCTCCTATTTCAAACAATGTCTAAAGCTACTAGTAGGTTTACTCTAAAGAGGATACCAGATGATTGATTCAGGCTTGGAGGCCTGAAGTTATAATGTGCTCTCTACATCTTTAGGAAAAAGCAAGTTCTGTAAATTTTTCTTTTAAAATCTAGTCAAGGGAGGGTTCCTACAGGTCTATTTTGGGTGACAAACATGCATGTTTATTACTTCAGTGTGATCTCTCTCTAGGCAGTGAGTCCTTATCCAAGTGTTTATCCTACCATTGAAAACATTCTTTCTGCAAAAATGTTGAACTTATCAGTGATTTTTTCAAACCACCATATTTTTTATAGGTGTAAAAATTTATTTTACACCTAGGATTATAGAAGAGTAAATACCACATAAAAGTAATGAAATGTATGCATACATGTCTAAAATTGAATAACCTCAAGGAACCTACATAATATTTCAAAAATTTCCAAATTTATATTCCATTATTATCTTTAGTATTGAAAGATATTTACAAATTTTCTCATAAGAACCACGGTGAGCACGATGTTATTTTTAACTTTCCTTTTGATATATTTTCCAACTTGTCTTAAATGGTATGAATGAATTGGCTATTTGTGTGTGCCTACACAGGCAGAATGGTAACTTTTGATATTGTGGCCATATTCCTTTAATAATTATGTCTAATTAAGTTTAATAAGATAATTCTATTCACAACACAGCAATTAGGCAAATCAAAGATGTATTTCAAGCATTAGCAAACTTTTTCTGTAAAGAGCCAGATAGTAAATATTTTCAGATTCATGGGCCATTTGATCTCTGTTGCAACTACTCAGTTTTGCCCTTGTTTCAAGAAAGCAATCATATACAATACCTAAAGGAATGGGTGTGTCTGTGTTCCAATAAAGTTTTATTTACAAACAGGCGTGGGTTGGATATGGTCTGTGGCTTATAGTTTGTCAGTCTTCATGTACTGATTTTGTTATGAGAAAATGTTTCAATACTTTCAAGTATAGCTTCAATGGTATAGTATTTCACTGTACCTGAATACAGTCTGGATTACATAAAAGGCAAGAAAACCCTTGGCTCATTAATGATGACTTATGATAAGAAATAACCATGTGTCTTAGATGTGAATTGCCATGTGACAACCATACTTTTGTTTCTGGAATGAAGCTTGAGTTGAATACTCTTTTGAAAAATAGAGCTCAAAGTATGCTCTATTCTTTCCTTAATGAAAACTCTTTTAGCTATATATTTATTATATTTCCTCTTTTCTGTTCTCAGTGGAATTACTAATCTTCTTCTTTGTAATACGACCAGATGAATGCTAATCCTTAAATTATTCTTAAACAGGTTTAAAAAAAATTGATTAAGTTGTTTTATTCTAGGGGAGACAAGATCGTAGTAGATAGTACAGCTAACCCTTGAACAATGCAAGGAATAGGAGGGCTGACAATCTGCACAGTAGAAAACTTGCGTATAACTTTATAGTCGGCTCTCTGTATCTGCAGCTTTGCATCTGCAGATTTAACCAGCCTTAGATACTGCAGTGCTACAATATGTACTTATTGAAAAAATCTGCCTATTAGTGGACCCATGCAGCTCAAACCTGTGCTGTTCAAGGGTCAAGTGCATTTTAACATCTTTAATAGGCAAGAGTAGTTCTAAATTTAAATCCCATATTTAATTCTGGAGAACACATATTAGTGCATAAAGAATATATTGATTAATTTTATTTCTCTTTTCTACATATGGGCACTGTAATATTTGAATAATTAGAACAATAAATGCCTATAGCATTGTGGCAAATCCTAAGAAAAGGGAACATAAAGCAGGCAACTCTTTCTCACCACTAGATCATCATCAAATATCCTGAAATGTGATTTTAGTGACAAAACAAATGAAAACCTGAAATGTCTGAAAACAAATGCCTATAGGATATGACCAGTGGTGGAATAAAATTTAATGTGGGCATTCTTCTGTAGAAGTGCACTGGAAGCCATTTTCTTATTGACAGATTCAAGGAAATAAAATTCTGCTTGTTTCTGAGGATCACATCTTTCTAAAAGGTGGTTAATTCTCCATCTTCTGCATTTATGCTTATCTTTTATGCCAATAAACTTATTAATATTATTTTCCATTTTTTGGAATTTCTTGAGGGATAATATTCAAAGTGCTGCAGATAATTTAGAAGTCCTTAACTGTTAGGAAATTTTACATTTAGAAATTACCTTATAGAAGAAAATACTTGCAAATCATATATCCGATAAAGGGTTAATATCCAAAATATATAAAGAACTTATAAAACTCAACAACAAAAAACAAAAAATCCACTTAAAAAGTAGATAAAGAATCTGAATAGACATTTTTCCAAAGAATACATGCAGAGGGCCAATAGGCACATGAAAAGATATTAAATATCACTAATTATTAGGGAAATGCAAATCAAAACCACAATATAGATATCACCTCACACCTGTTAGAATGGCTACTGCTAAAAAGACAAGAAATAACAAATGTTGGAGAGGATGTAGAGAAGAAGGAACCCTCATACACTGCTGTGGGAATGTAAATTGCTTCAGCCACTATAAAAAGTTGTATGGAGAGTCCTCAAAAATTTAAGAATAAGACTACCATATGACTCCGCTATTCTACTTCTGGATATTTATCCAAAGAACACAGAAACACAATCCAAAAAGACGTATGCACCCCTATGTTCACTGCAGCATTATTTATAATAGCCAAGATATGGAAACAACCTAAGTATCTGCCAACGGATGAATGGATAAAGAAGATGTGAGATATATAAATGTCTGTGTACACACACACACACACACACACACACAGCTATCCATCCATAAAAAATGAAATCCTGCCATTTGTAATAACATGAATGGACCGTGATGGTATTATGCTAAGTGAAGTAAGTCAGAGGGAGAAAGACAAATACCATATTATTTCACTCATATGTGGAGTCTAAAAAAACAAAACTCAAACAAATGAACAAGCAAAATAAGATGAAAACAACTTCATAGATACAGAGAACAGATTAGTGGTTACCAGAGGGGGAGGGGGAATGGGCAGAATGGCTGAAGGGGTCAGCTGTATGGTGATGGATGGTAACGAGACTTGTGGTGGGGATCACTTTGTGATGTATACAGATGTCAAATTAGAATGCTGTACATCTAAAACTTATATAGTAAAGAAAAGAATAAGCAAAAGAGGAATTTATCTCTTTTTAAGTATGTAATTCAAGTTTCTCCAAGGTACCAATATACATCCTTAAGCGTAAACATTGAAGAATTGAGACCATTCCCTCAGTGGTATTCTCCTTCACTTCTTTGCAGCACCCCAGGGCTTCACTCACAGAAGAATTCCTATAAGTCTGTGATGTTTGATTGGCTTGGAGAAGGGCTATTGATTTTGAAACACTTTTATCTGAACGAGAACATATGTTCTGACTGTAAATACAAAGGTGGTGAAAGGTCGAAGTGGAATTAGGTGTTGTTACAGGATAACAGAAGTGTGTTGACCCCTTTTTATTATGCTTGCAAATAAGTATTTTACACTGTCTCAGAAATGGGGTAGTTCTTAAAATTATTTTGTATTATACTATATGGAAATAATCTCACTTTTTAAAAAAGGTGAATGACTCAGTCAAAAGTTATAGATGATCCTTCTTAAAAATTTCTATAGTCATAGTACTGTAACAAGGACCATTTTGAAACTGGGCTCCGACTCAGATGACATATGATCACCACCAGCTGCATCAAGAGGCAGTCTGGGTAAAAATAAGTTATTTGAACAGAACAGCAGAACAAAGCTGAAAATCTTCTGACACCTGATCCCCTCAGCAGCTGTGGAAATCTATTGAAAGGGTACTCCTTCTAATGCATTTGTCAGAATGCTAATTGGAAAATGACTTCATGTCATGAGTCATACAGTCACCTCTGCGGACCTCATTAGACTTAAATGAGCACGCGCAAGTCCAGCACAATCATTCAGATACAACCATATGTTGGTAGAGAAGATCTCTCAGTAACTGGGCTCCTGGCCAACTGTAACATTGTCAAGTAAAGAAATGGGGAAAAAAATCGAACAGAGATGTTTAACGACAGATGTAGATACAAGGCATTATAGCTTCCTGAGAATCAAAAATATATACAAATTTGGGACTGTAAGAAGTTCAACTGAGTTAAGCCAAAAAAAGTTTAGTCAAATTTTATGCTAAAGTACACCAGAGAAGCACTGTGGAGCAGGGGGGAATAGAAAATTAACTAACGTAAGTCTTAGGAGTTCACGATTTAGAAATGCAGAAAACAACTTGCGTAAGTAAATTTAATAAAAGAGAAGCTATGAAAAATATTTAATAATAATGTACCAATTAATTTCCTAGAGAAACATGTGGAAATAAGATATCAGTTATGATTGTAGTAGGTGAGGTAGAAGAGAAGATTGAGGAATGAGGGAGCTTCCTGGGGCAGGCAAAATTTAACCTAGCACTGCAAGGATGAGGACAGATTGTAGTGGCACATGTGGAGATAGGTAGCTAAAAGGGAAGCAAGTGGGAAGGCCTTCAAAGCAGCAGATATTGCCTGGGAGACAGAGAGCTGCTGGGTAACAGCATAGACAACTTCGACTATCATGGAAATCATGGGTTTGAAGCAGTGGGCATTCGGGGCTGGTAAGACCAGAATGGCAGGAAAGTCTTTGAATATCATCCAGGAGACCACCAGAATGAAACAACATAATTTCAAAAGACTTAACAAATAATTTTAAATGAAAATTAATTGTCTTTAAGAGTATAGAAAATAACATTTTTTTAAATAGGTAAAATAATACTTATAATGTTTTCATGTGTGCAAATTTACAATACAAAAGTACCATGTCATCCAATCAATTAAATATTTTGTTAGACTCTTTACCAAGAGTCTGAAGGACCTGAAAATTCTAGTCAGAACTATTATTTCTTTTAAATACACAACTCAAATGAACAAACACTTATTGAAAGACTATTATGGTCAAGAACCTAGGTGCTATGCCAGTAAGGATGGTGTGATGGGGAATCAGAGGTTTATTCGATGGCCTAAGTCCAATCTGGTCACTGCTCACAGGACAGGTGAGAATTATTACCCGAATGGAGCTGCCATCTGTTTCTGAAACTTATGGTTCTCAGCACTAGCCTCAAAGTCAAGATGTCTCAGACTATGCTATCTCTTTATTCTGACCTCCTAGCTTTTTTGGAATACCGGTCACTTAAGCACTCTTGAATATGCCAATGTTGTCTGGCAACTGTTAGCTGGTCTCCGTACTACAGGTGAAGGACTGGTTGAAGGGAGATGAATTTCCTACATGGTAATTTGAAAAACTAATTTTATATCAAGCTGTATAAATCCATGGTAGGTCTACATATGCCACTCCTTTCTCTCCAACTTTACTTTTTTAAAAAGCAAAATAAATGATGCATAAAAAATTGTCACATAGATGAAATTTCATACAGTAAACAAGGCTATGTATCAGTCTCTAGGTCTGAAAATAAAAAATATCCTGTACTCTGGACGTTCTCTCTCCTCCATGCTGGTCCCATACTCTACTTCCCCCAACAAACTCCCCCACTTCACCCATATGGAAATCCTTATCTTTTTTTTTTTTTTTTTTTTGCGGTACGCGGGCCTCTCACTGTTGTGGCCTCTCCCGTTGCGGAGCACAGGCTCCGGACGCGCAGGCTCAGCGGTCATGGCTCACGGGCCCAGCCGCTCCGCGGCATGTGGCATCTTCCCGGACCGGGGCACGAACCCGTGTCCCCTGCATCATCAGGTGGACTCTCAACCACTGCGCCACCAGGGGAGCCCTGGAAATCCTTATTTTGACTTCTATCACTTCAGTCAAATTTTTACTGTTTTTGAGATTTTCACAAATGGAATCATATTGTATGTACTCCTTTATGTCTGACATGTTTTGCTCAACTTTAAGTTTGTAAGATTCATTTACGTTGTGTATATAGCTGTAGTTTGTTCAGTTTCATTGTATATGTATATTATGTGATTGTATGAATATATCATAATTTGGGGTTGTTTAAATTTTTTGGCCATTATGAGCTGTGCTGCAATGTACATTCTTGTATATGTCTTTTGGTGCACTTATGCAGTCTTATATACCCAGAAATAGAATTGTTGGGTGAAAACTATGTGTATATTCTGCATTAGTGGATACTGCCAAACAATTGGCCTGTTAATCACAGTTGTACTCATTTACACCCACCCCATTCTGATTCACTTGCTGCAAAGCATATCCTCACCAGATATTGTGAGTCCTTATTTATAGAAGTTTTAATGTGGTGTGGTGGTATGTCATTAGAAATATAATTTGCATTTTCTCTACGATTAATGATATTGAGTACTCATCAAGATTTAGATTACTGAACAGTGTATTGTTTACTTTTGATTTTCTCATGCTCTTTTTGTTACTGATTTCCAGTTTAATTTGTCTGGGGTCAAAGAACATATTCTATATAATTTAAATCATATGAAATTTGTTTCCTTTACTAGCCTTGTATAGGATCAATTTTGATAAATGTTCTATGTCTACTCGGAAAAATATGCTTTCTCTAGATGTGGAGTGTAGTTTTCTGTGTATCTCCATTTGGTCCAGATTTTCAGTGGTGCTCAAATTTCTCATAGCCCTGGTGACTTTGTATATACCTTAACTGAGAGAAATGTTGGAAAATTCCCAAGTGTGATTATAGACTTAGCTCTCTGATGTTAAATTTTGCTTTATATATTTTAAGAGTAATTCATTTTATCACCCAGGTTTCATTGAAAGTTTTATCACTATGGAACACTTTTTCATCTCAAGAAATGGTTTTGCCTTAAAGTCCACTCTGTTTAATATTAGTATAGCTACTTCAGTTCTCTTGTTTACTTTTAAATGGTACACATTTTACCAGTCATTTGTCAACTTATATATCTGAATATGTTACGTATTTCCCTTCTAAAAATTTATATTTTTCTTTCAGTGTGCTAATGCTGTCTTTTAAATGGCTATTTTAATTCACTCATTGGCATGTGTTTTCTTTAACCTTTATCAAAGATACCATTTCCTTGCCTTTCAAGGGAGTCAAGTATCTTTTAAAGGCAATTTGCCTTGTTGTTTTCCTCTAATTTTAACATATCCTCTTGGTAATTCATTTTCAGTAGTTTTAGTATCTTGTGCCTAAGTGTAGTTCTATTTGCACATATCTTCCTTGGGGTTTGAAGAAGATTTCTTTGAAGGTGTAACTTAATGTCTTTCATCAATTTTGGAAAATTATCATCCATTTATTTGTTTTTTTAAAACATTGTTTTTGCTTAAATTTCTCCTCTTAGTTTGTGATAGGTTAGATCTTCTCTTTCCCTAGAATTTTTTTTCTCATACATTTACCTCTGCACTTAATTCAGAGAGAATTTTCTTATGGTATATCTTACCATTCACTTATTTCCCCTTTAGCTGAGTCAAATCGGCCACTGAATCCATCTTCTGAGTTTTTTATTCAGTCTAGTATGTCTGTTTCATTTTCTTTCAAATATGCTAGTTAAAAAAACCCTCCAGAAGCTAACACACCATTGTAAAGCAATTATAATCCAATAAAGATGTTAAAAAAAAAACCAAACCCTCCAGTTCTCTGATAAAATTATTAGTTTTCATTTTATTTCCTTGCATGTTTTAAGCATAGCTCTTTAAGATCTTTCACTTTAAGATCTCTCACAGTCTTGAAACCTGTAAGCCAGTGTTTATCACTTGTTTGTTCTGCTAGTTGATGTTCTTGTTTACTTTTCTCCTCTGTACAAATTTTTTAAACAATATTTTTGCTATGTAAATTTTCAACACAGAGCAAGGTCCAGATTGTTACCTTGAATACTCATATACACGCCACCTATATTGTACTATTAATATTTTAATTTATTTGCTTGATCAACTATCACATATCTACCCACTACATTCTGCTTACATCTGTCAATCTATTTTAGGATTTATTTCAAACTATATTAAGTATATCATAACTCTTCTACATAGTACTTTTGATATACATATGAAAACTAGAATTTAATATTTATATATACGTTTATTTGGGATATAAAAATGACATGATAAAATAGATTTGTACACCTGAAGATTTTTTGGGAAAGGATGTTCTGTGTAACTCAACCCCCTATCAAAGTATGCAACATTACTCTTACCCCAAAAAGTTCCCTCATACTTTTTCCAAGTCAATCTCTGTCCCCATTTCTGAGATAAAAATATGTTCTGGTTTATTCTACCAAATATTTGTTGTAGCTTTTAGGGAACTTCATTTTAATAGAACAATACCGTATGCAGCATTTTGTGTCAGAAAGCTTCATTCACTCAGATAATGTTTTTGAATTTCATTCATGTTTTTACATGTATGAGTAGTTTATGCCTATATTACTTAGTAGTATTCAATTATATGAATATATGATGGCTTTTCCATTATCCTATTGACAGATTTTGGGTTATTTCAGTTTTTTGGAAGTTACGAATAGAACTGCTGTGATCATTTGTCTGCAAGTTTCTGTAGACATATGTTATCATTTTTATTGGGTAATATCTAGACTTTGAAATGTATGCTTTGGTTTTGTAAGAAACTGCCAGAGATTTTCTGAAGACGTTGCACTATTTTACTTTCCTACCAGAATGTATAGGAATTCCAGTTGCTTCATATCACCACCAATATTTGCTGTCTTCAGTCATTATTTTTAACTTTTTCTTGTGCATACATTGTAATATCCAATTGTGGTTTATGTTGGACACTCTTTTGACTTCTTATTGGCAATACATATATGATTTAAAAAAATGTGTGGTTTGCCTTTTCATTATTGAGCTATAATCTGTTTATAGCCTTACCAGATCTTAGTCATATCCTGGTTAATCTTTACTGTGTGAAAAATATATTAAAAATTGTTTGTAGAAATGACAATGTCTATGATGATATTACACATACATTTTATATTTGTCTCTTATTGGTGCCTTTGGGATATAACAATCTGGAATCAACTTAATTCTATAGATTGAGATGCTTCTAACCTGGGCTGCAGTCCCCATAATAATCAATCTTTTTTTTTGTTGCTGTTTCTATTTCTGCATCTTAGGCTGCAGCACTATGTGGTACCAACCTAAAGTGAAGGGGTTATACCACTAAACCCTTACTAATATTGGACCTGGACTCTTACTTTTCTCTTCAACACCTTAATTTCTTTCTTATTTTTCTCTGGGCTTTGTTCAAGTTATTAAGTTATTGGCTCTAAACTTCCCCTTCTGTACTATTTTGTAATACTTAAACTGGAAATCTGTGAAACACATTTCTTCTCCACCAGCTGGTTCAATGATTGGCTCTCCCAAAAAGTTGCTCTGGAGAAAGATTGTAAGCCTGAAGGAGAAAGAAAGACTTGCTTATTCCTGTTTGTTTTTCTCACATCCTGTGGGCTTCCTATCTGCTTGTGACTCCTGTGTCACTGAGCAATGTTTATTTACCCAAGCAGGAACAATTTGTTCCTATACCAGCGGCTGAATCTGGTTTGCAGTTTCTCTAAAGCTTGAATAACCAGCTTTACTGTGTCTCACTCCCAGAGAGACAAGCACTGATTAACTTGGTGCCCTATTTTTAGAGGTCAGATCCCAGCCTTATGAGACCCCCAAGCTTGGAAATGCCAACACCAGCTGAGCGGGACCTACTCCTCAGAAGTCTGAGTATTAGCTTGTTAGGGATCTTTCCTCTCAATTTAAAGGAATTCAGTATCTTTCTTGTGTTCTTTCAACTCTGGGGGTGTTAGCTGCTTCCTGTAGTTGCTGCATTCATACTTTAGAGATTTCTTTTTATCCTTTTAGCTAGTGAACAATTACTTAAATTTTCTCTATTCAAATAACTGGTGCGGTTTCTGTCTCCTTCCCGGATGTGTATGACACAGAAATTGGTATGAGGAATGGCCCTCCAAAATAGCCACTCAAGGATGGAATTTGGGGATAGGTTTGGTCATATGCTTGGACTTGAAAGTGGGCTGAGCTCCTCATCAGTGGGAAGTGGGATGCTGGTAACCCATGGCACAGCTAAACCAGCAATTAATAGTGATCAGCTTTGGACAAGTGCCAACTGCTGCAGGAGCTTTGGGAGGATCGAATGGTTCTGCTCTTGGAGGTTCGATGGTATTGAGGAATACAAGGACCACGGTACGCAATGATTTCTTCTGAGTTCTCTGAGTGTTTACAAAAATAAAATATCAAGCTTCAGTCTTTAATCTGTGTTTATATTCTATATATTAACTATATTCCCTTTCCTTTCTCTTCCTTTTATTTTATACAAGTTAAATTGAAAGTTAATATTTAGTCTTTTTTAAAAATTTTATTTATTTATTTATTTTGGGCTGTGTTGGGTCTTCGTTGCTGCACGCAGGCTTTCTCTAGTTGTGGTGAGTGGGGGTTACTCTTTTTTTTTTTTTTGCGGTACGCGGGCCCCTCACTGCTGTGGCTCCTTCCGTTGCGGAGCACAGGCCCCGGACGCGCAGGCTCAGCGGCCATGGCTCACGGGCCCAGCCCTCCGCGGCACGTGGGATTCTCCCAGACTGGGGCACGAACCCGTGTCCCCTGCATCGGCAGGCGGACTCTCAACCACTGCGCCACCAGGGAAGCCCCGGGCTATTCTTGGTTGTGGTGCACATGCTTTTCATTGCGGTGGCTTCTCTTGTTGCAGAGCACGGGCTCTAGGCGCGTGGGCTCAGTAGTTGTGGCTCACGGCCTCTAGAGCGCAGGCCCAGTAGTTGGGGCACACGGGCTTAGTTGCTCTACGACATGTGGGATCTTTCCGGACCAAGGCCCGAACCCGTGTCCCCCGCATTGGCAGGAGGGTTCTTAACCACTGTGCCACCACGGAAGTCCCAATATTTAGTCTTTATGTAACAGAGTATTCAGATGGGCTATCACTAAATTTGAGCAGTAATTAACACAACTTACTATCTTTTAGTTTTCTAGTTTAAATACTCTAATAATGCCCCTGTATGAGTTGCTTATTGCTATGTGACAAAAGCATTCAAAGATGTAATAGTTTCAAATAGCAATTTATTAGCTCATTATTCTGTGTTCTGGCAACTGTCTTAGTAGTTAATGATGGCTGTCAGCTGGTTTCTTTCTATATGTGATCTCTCACCCCCTGACTTTTCTACATGGGACAGCAGTGTTTGAAGAGGGCAAATGCAGAAGTCATGAGATATCTTGAACCTCAACTCAGAAGTCACACAATATAATTTCCACTGCATTCTACTTGTCAAAACTTCCCACAAGGACAGACCAGATTCAAGAGGTGAGAAAAACAGATCCCACTTTCCATGGGTATAGTGGGAAGCCACTGCAAAGGAATATACACACATAGCTGAAAATAATTTTTGTGACCATACTGCAAACAACCTACACTGATCCCATTCTAAAAATTGACTGACACCATAGGGGACTTCACCTATTCACCCACAGTTTTTTTTCACTATTTGTTATTTCTTCATCTCCTCACTTATTTTCTTGGACTTAAATTTTATTGTCCATTACTAAAATCATGTCCTTTTGTTCACGTCTAAAAGATTTGTGAATTTCTACCTCAGCCATCTCTTCCTAATAAAGTCCAAACCTAGGTTTAACATGTTCTTTACCTATAGCTTGCCTGTATCCAGAAGCATTCGTCAAAATATTTAACAAATCATTTAACACACCATGACTATTTAGAAAGGCTTCATCTCTATTAGTGTTTCAAAATTCTTGATTTCACCTGAGCACTTAAAATGGCAAAATACATGCGCACACGCGTGCACACACATACACACACATGCATCCTTATGCTGTCTGGTCTCAGTCTTGTTTTTTTTTTACGATACGTGGGCCTCTCACCGTTGTGGCCTCTCCCGCTGCGGAGCACAGGCTCCGGACGCGCAGGCTCAGCGGCCATGGCTCACGGGCCCAGCCCTCCGCGGCACGTGGGATTCTCCCGGACCGGGGCACGAACCCGTGTCCCCTGCATCGGCAGGCGGACTCTCAACCACTGCGCCACCAGGGAAGCCCTGGTCTCAGTTTTACTCATGAAAGCAAATCTTAAGCTGTCCTTAAATGTCCACAGCAATTCTATTATCATTACTCTTTAATTCTTGAGTTGACTATTTTCCAGTTTCTTCCTCTAACCTTCTGCCTCAATTCTGCCCATTGCCAAATGATAGCTTCACTCTTTATTTCAGTGATAAAACAGTAGCAACCAGGAGAGACATACCTTATTCTTTCTACCTCCAGTTCAAGTTTCCATTCCTCTTGTTACCATGAATGTATGGTTTTTGCTTTTACATCTGGCCACTGTGTACTAACTAACTACACTAAATATCCTCTTGACTACTCAAGTATTTCCCTTATGCATTTTCTTTATTTTTTCATGTCCTACTAAGATCATTTCCATCAAAATGTAAATATGCTTCAATGTATCTTTTCACTAAAAACAAAACAACAATAACAAAAAACTTTCCTGAACGCATATATCTGAATCCTCTCCAGGTCTGGCCCATTTACCTACTCCCCTCTGTAGCAAAACTCCTTAGAAGCGTTTTACATACTGCCTCTATCCACTTACTTCCCTTCCCTTTCCCTTTAGTTCAATCCCAATTAGGTTTTCTCCTCTACAACTCTAATGAAATTGCTCCAGTCAAATTATGAAACTCAGTCTGTGTTCCTTCTCTTATACAACCTAACTGATGTAGTTGGTTCTTCCCTCTTTGAAACCTTTTTTTATGCTTGCTTTTTAGAAAAAGCATACTCTTGATTTTCTCCAGCCTCACTAGCTTCAGCTTCTCCATCTTATTGCTAGATCTTCCTAGTAAGTTGGGTCACCGAAGGGTAGAGTGTCCTGTGCTCAGTTCTTAGGATTCTCCTCTTCTTTAGTTACATTCACTCACTAGTGAGCTCATCCAGCTTCAAAGATGTAAATACCATCCACATCTCAGGGAGTCTGCTGAATATATCTTTAGCCCTGAGTTCCGCCTTGAGTGTCAGATTCATACAATAAATACCTATGTGACATAACCCACTCCATCTCTAGTGTCCCCAGTTCAGGAAACAGCACTATAATTCTTCTAGTTATTTAGGCCAAACTTAGATTTTTTTTTTGACTTCTCTTCCTTCATATCTCATAATAACCCATTACCAAATTCTAGCAACTCTGGTTTCAAGATTATTTCTGACAACAGCTTTATCCTCCCTCATCTGCAAGAGCTTCCTAAGTAATATATCAGCTTCTACATGTTTTCTTACAGTCTATTCTCCACATCATAGAGAAATCTTGAAATGTTCTAGTTCAGATCTTACCACTCCTCTCTTTACAAATCTCCTAAGTTTCCCCAACACATTTACAGTAAAATTGAAGCTCCTCCACGTGGCCCACAGGAGTCTCAATGAAATCACCAGGCCTACTCTGTGGTGTCAATTTCCATCATCCTTCCCTCTTACATTACTCCAGCTACACTGGGTTCATCCTGCTCCCTGAGCAAGCCAGATTCGTAGCTGCAGCTCCACTTGCCTTCCCACTCCTTCATATTCTTTGGTTCTCATCTGGAATATCACTCTCCAAAAAAAAACTTCCCTGACCATCCAATCTAAAATATATGGGATTTTCACTATAGCCCATTTATTTTCCTCTGGGCCCATATCACTGTTTTGTGATTTTCTTCTTTACATTCTCTCGTATTAAAATATATTTACTCTAAGATTGCTATGCTGTGTTTTTCACTGTGGAGCCAACACATTAAACAGTTACTAACACATGGTAAGTGCTAAATTAAATATTTCAAATGAATTCTAAAAAAGGAATAAATATCATAATTTATTATGGTTATTATATTATAATAATTAACCATAAGTATTATGGTTATGGTTATTATAGATGAAATGTGATGAAATTTAAAAATAAGCCCAAATTAATTTTATGCTGAAGTGGCAATAAAAATGATTTTCAATCTTTATTTTCCCTTCTATATTCTTGTGTTTCAAGGTCACATGGTCCAGCTTGATTTCTGCAGGAGTTTAATTATTGTTAAAATATTATTTAGGTAGGTACCAAAATATGTTTACAAATTGGTATATGTGGCTTACAAAATAAGTTTTTTTCTTTTATTCAATATAAAGCTATTCTTTACAAAGGGGATACGTACATAAAAAGAGGGGATTAAAGATTAGTAACAAGTTATATATTCACCCAGACCTATATTGCCAATTTTTTTAATAAAGTAAAATTCTGACTCGTTTGTAAACTGAAAATTAATTTAACTTGGAATGAAATACATAACATCTTAACTTTAAAAGTTGACACTTATTTAACAATGTTAATGGAGGGCCCATTTTGTGCTAGGTATTTTTGTAGTTTCTGGGAACACAATGTCTACCAGACAGATCCGATCCTTATTTTCTTGGAGTTCCTCAGTTTAGTGTTGCTGGCAGACAATCATCAGTAAGTAAAATTAATTTGTTATTAAAAAGTGCTATGAAAATAAAAAGGCATGAGTATTAAGACATTTTGATTATAAAATGGGAAATCTTTAACTTATAAAAGTTCTTAGATTCTCAAGTTCAATTTTTTTGTATTGATATTTTCATAATGTGGAAAGAACAATCATTTAGATCGAATGGTGTGCTGGAGGCTAGCAAGTACTAGGTCCCAAGACCAAACTGTATCTATCTCTAGTCAGTTATGCACAATAGTAGCAGTAACTTGAAATTATCTGTGGTACAAGTATTTACACCATGGAACCTGTAAAAATGCTAAAAAAATCAGGGCTTCCCTTTCTTACAGAGTTGGTTGTTACACACACACACACATACCCCAAAACACCACTGATTATTTCACTCTCCCTATAGAAGAAAGTGTATCCACCAACATTGAAAGGCAACAATTTAAAACAAGGAGAAGGAAATAGGTTTTCACAAAGTAAAATTAACCCCAAGAACTTTCCTGATGAAGGATATTATGGGAACTAGTAGCTTAGCCAGATCCACAAATGGACTATATAGGTAATAAAGCCATAGCTCCCAATCTGAGATACCTAAACATTTAACTTGACATGATTAAGAATTTCCCATCATCTAAAAGACAATTTTTCTTTATACAGTTTATCAGGTGCAATTTAATGTTTTGGGCTTGAATTAAAATTAGTAAAATTAGGGACTTCCCTGGCAGTCAAGTGGTTAAGACTTCGCCTTCCAAAGCAGGGGGTGTGGGTTTGACCCCTGGTCATGGAGCTAAGATCCCACGGGCCTCATGGCCAATAAACCAGAACATAAAACAGAAACAATATTGTAATAAATTCAATTAAGACTTTAAAAAACGGTCCACATCAAAAAAAACTTGAAATAAAATAAAATTAGTATAACATCTGAAGAAATTATACCAGATGGCCAAATCATTCTTTAAAGGACTTTTAACTAGATGGCCAAGTCATTCTTTTTTTTTTTTTTTTTCATGTTTATAGTACTGTATTCTTTTTTCTTTAATTATTGGAGTATAATTGCTTTACAACGTTGTGCTAGTTTCTGCTGTAAAATGAAGTGAATCAGCTATATGTATACATATATTCCCTCACCCTTGGACCTCCCTCCCACCCCTGACCCCCATCCCACCTGCTAGATGGCCAAGTCATTCTTTAGATTCCTTTAATTTTCTTAATCCGTTCTGCTTGGCTCTTAAGTAATAGAAGCCAGTAGCGTCTATAGATGGGGCACATTGTAAATTATTTTTTGCATTTAGATTTCTGATTGTTTGCTTTGTCTCTTTTCAGCTTTAAATATTTTCAAGAAGATTTAAAGTTTCAGAAGCTAGATTACTATTATCCCATAGAAAACATTGGAATAGTATCCACTGAACATGAATTCTGTGTAACGACATACCTTTTCTAATATTTTGAGGAAACCATAATCACTGTTAAATAAATGGATGCCATATTTTAATGTTTCATTGTTTTCTGTTTTTGCAAGTGGGGGTTGTGTTTGTTTATTCAGATTCAACTTGTACAAAAATCTTGTAAAAGCTAAACTTTCAAAACTTCTGTTAGGTTTGCACATCCAGAAGGCAAAATCTTCAGACTTTCAAAAAATGGTGCTGTACTACCAAATGTAAAAGAGTTAGCTAGTGGGAAGCAGCCGCATAGCACAAGGAGATCAGCTCAGTGGTTTGTGACCACCTAGAGGGGTGAGATAGGGAGGGTGGGAGGGAGATGCAAGAGGGAGGAGATATGGGTATACATGTATATGTATAGCTGCTTCACTTTGTTATAAAGCAGAAAATAACACACCATTGTAAAGCAATTATACTCCAATAAAGATGTTAAAAAAAAAATGGTGATGTAAAGTATAAGTAGTCTGTGAATCAGAAGGGAATTTTTCGAGTTGGCTAGTCACAGAAGATATGATAGCAGCCATGACAAGCAGTAGAAATTCTGCTCCTGAATGGAAAGATCTTGGTAGAGTCGTCAGCCTCACTTAGTTGGGAATATTACTTTAACTCTAACTGTTGGGAAGCCATCCAACAACCAGACCACTGATTTCATCCAGTTCCTTCCACTAAGAAGAGCAATTGTGGAATGTTTCAGGCTCAGAAAGACATGTGACTCAGAATCTTTGGGAACAACAACAACTGAAAAATGTAGCTAGGCCAGTCAAGACATCGATGGCTATAGAACAAACATCAAAAGCCCATTTAAAAAAAAACAAAACAAAACTCATTTGAGGTCATGCAGAAGCAGACAACCTTCTATGACTTACAAGAACATTCAAAGATCACACTAATAGGGCTTCCCTGGTGGCGCAGTGGTTGAGAGTCCGCCTGCTGATGCAGGAGACACGGGTTGGTGCTCCGGTCCGGAAGATCCCACGAGCCGTGGAGCGGCTGGGCCCGTGAGCCATGGCCGCTGAGCCTGCGCGTCCGGCGCCTGTGCTCCGCAACGGGAGAGGCCACAGCAGTGAGAGGCCCGCGTACCACAAAAAAAAAAAAAAAAAATCACACTGATAAAGAAAGCTGCCAATTTGACAATTTTTCATTAATACCTTATATTAAATTTATTTTTATAAAGACATGTGCAATTAATGTTAATCATTATGTTAAGCAGCGTTCTTTCAAAGAGCAAGTGTGCTGAAGTTCCATTCTATGTGATTTACTTTTGAAACTGTGTAGACCACACCCACAGAACTCTCACACTAAGCAGTGTTTCTCCTTCCTTAACGTGGCACAAATCTAGAATAACAAGCAACTGATTCTAGGAGATTTAATACACACACATGTATACGTATATATACATCTCTTGCTCTTCCCATTTGTGCATAATAGTAGCAGTAGCTAGAAGTGATCTGTGGTACGAGTATTTACATCATGGAAACTGGAAAAATGCTATAAATCAGGGCTCCTTTTCTTAGTGTTGGTGGTCTCACACGCACACACACACACATCAACACACCACTGATTATACTCCTCTTCCTGTAGAAGAAAGTGTATCTCTCTATATACATATATACATATATGTCTATGTATTCACACATGTATATATAGACATACATATATGCACACATGCATGTACATGTATGTCTATATTTATGGATAATGTATGTTTACAATTTAACATTTCTGAAATCTAGATACATCAATAACATGTTCATTTACTGTAATTTTTCTCTAAACCACTGCTACTAAATTATCACATCTTATAATCAATGCTGCTATAAAAATGAAGGAAATGTGGTATTTTAGCGACACAAAAACAAAATTATGAATTGATTCTTTGTATTTAAATAGAAGCATATTAAAATTATTTTGCATTCTTCCAATATATCCAGGTATTTAAGAATATAAAAAACGGTTTTTTCTTTGTTTGGTAACTAAAATATATCTGAAGGAATACTTTGATTTTTTTAAAATTTAAAAACTGTTCACCTTGTGATCAGTAAGATTAAACTTTCAAGAAATTGTCTAAAGTAAGAAACACTTATTGAAAGAATCATTTCTGTTAGTGAACATTCCATTTTTTTTTTTTTTGCGGTACGCGGGCCTCTCACTGTTGTGGCCTCTCCCGTTGCGGAGCACAGGCTCTGGACGCACAGGTTCAGCGGCCATGGCTCACGGGCCCAGCCTCTCCGCGGCATGTGGGATCTTCCCGGACCGGGGCACGAACCCGCGTCCCCTGCATCGGCAGGCGGACTCTCAACCACTGCGCCACCAGGGAAGCCCGGAATATTCCTTTTTGAGAAATTATTTTTGTAAATATGAAAAGCTAACTAGTTTGGTCTTTAACAATCATATGTGACACATTATGAGTAAAGCTTCAAAGCTGCGTTTTTGCACTTTTACCTATTAACTCACTCAGTACACAGATTTTCTTCTGTGACCCAGATGCTAGTAATGAAGAGAACAGTTACATAACTGACAAGTACTAAAACAGAACCGGGAGAGTAAAAGAGTATAAATTTCTGCATTTTCACTCTGCTTTTTAGGCCAGTAGTAGAGCTATCCATACTATAATACTGTCCACCCCAAAGTCCCTCTAGGTCATAAGCTGTCACACATACAACATGGAAAACCATTACAAACAAATTTATAAGTAGTTTAAAAATAATCGGTCTAATTAGAGTATGTTTTAAAATAATTATGTTTAATACACAGTGTGAACAGGTAGCTCTATCAAACTAGGACATACAATTTTTCTAATCCCTTGTACAATGGAAGAGAGATGTTCAATTTTTTTAAAACATGGGTGGTAATGTTCATAGTCCATAATATCAAATCCAAAAAATAAAAGGAAAAATCCCATACAGAGCTATGAAATAATCTGTTACTAAAGATTGAATTACCAGTATTGTTTTTACACTGGATTATGGTCATATACAGTTCAAGGAAGAGAGAGATGAAAGGAATTTTCTGTTTTTAAAATACTTCGATGAGAATGTTTCACTGTGTCTATGCTGAAATGCCTGTTCACTCTTGATGGCATTTTTTTGACACTAGATCTTCCTTACATTTTCCTAAAATCAAAAAATTTCTTTTCTACCTTAAGAACTAGGTTATTTCTTTTGATTCATTTCTGTTTTTATTTCACTTGTAGATATTTACGAAGTATAATAAAGCTGACCTAATATATCATCTTTCATTAATACATTTCCACCAGAAAACTCACACCATGTAATGACTGCACTTACATTTTGTCAGTTTTATAAGTCCAGAACTTTAAGAAATTGCCACAGTCCTACATTAATCTGGGAAATCCTCCTGAGTGCACTTAGCTATTAAACCAAAATTTCAGCTGTGTGCATTGAATTAAAAGATAAGAGTGATAAATCAATTACCACAGAAGAGCTTTTAGTAGATCACATGGTTATGCCACTTTGAATGAGAAGACAAATCACTGACTTTATAAAGCACTAATCAAATCTGAGATATTTGCAGGGGAAAAAAGTTGAGGGCAAATGTAGATAGAAACGGGGGGCCAATGTGATCACCTGGCAGATGAAAATCTGAAAGTGCAAGACAAAACAGTAAGCTTGGTGATATCTGCAGTTTCACAAATTCAGGTTTAAATGTGTTAATTATGTAAACACATGAGACAGTGTTTGGAATACAGTAGGCACAACCGTCTCAGTGACTGTGAATGCTTATGGTTGGAATGAGAGGAAATCATATAAAAATCTAATTTGAAGTGATGGAAAAAGTCTAATTTCCCCTCCAATGGGCCCACTTCAACTACTGAAGTACTAACCATTAGATTCATTCGTTGTCTTCATGGGGAAAAAGTCAGAATTCAAATGCGCTACCCGGGAGAAGCAACATTGCAAACATTATTCAACACGGCATGTTTCACCAGTTGGGCCATCTGCAGAGTTGAAGCCTGAAGAAATGATGGAGAGAGGTGCTTATACAGAGATTTTCTGTAAGAAAATCCTAGAAGTATAGAGGCATTCTGTAAACCCACTGCCTTTATAAGATGCAACAGCCCTATGTTCTCTGATACACACCATCTTTTCATTTCCGTATGCTGCTTTCCCTTAAACTACACATCTTCTCTGCCCCCAAAGTCATTCTCAAACGGCAGTGGGACCTTAGATTACATGTGAATTGTACAAAATGTAAGTGGTAGGAAAAGATTAGTAGAGAAAAGAAGGAAGGAGAGGTGGAAGAGCCCGGAAGGTGTGACAACAGAACAACTGAGAAAAGGTACCTATAGGGCCATCCTTAGTGAAAAGGAATATTGAAATACATAGCAAAGGTGAAAATTAATACAGATATCTGCAGAGTTTTTTTCCTTCTCCCTCCTCCTTTTTCTTTGTTTCTTTTAGCAAATTTGCTTTGGGTTACACAAAATAATTTTCTGACCT